>JAOTRH010021843.1:0-22026 GCA_034768845.1 Heliamphora exappendiculata | reverse complement strand
TGAGCCTACCTGTATAATCTGTCAGAACCTATGACCCGATCTTCCGTGCAGCATGCACCGAGTCAAATACTGGATAGAATATATGGACTATGCATTCATTCATCACAAATATAAATATGAAGTCACGAATGCAAAAATATCTCAAATGTTTCTCATTAATATGCCAGGGATCAAGAATAAAATACCTAAAGAGCATGGCTTTTCAGTATACATTCCTAACAAGATATTCCATATTACGTGATTGGATTTTCACGTCTTGTGAATCCAAAGAACATGTGACTAGATAGGTTTTGAAGAACACGATAGATCAAAGTCTACTATTTATTTGTGTTTAGCATTCAGGAATACAACAAAAGGCTTGTGTCGAAAATTTTACTAAAAGTCAAAAAACAGCGACAGATCATTGACTAAATATTGTTGCAACAACCAAAGTCATCCAACCAGATTTGGAAATATATAATACTAAAACTAACTTTGGGAGTATTATCGAATTTTATATTTTGATTGTTTAATATAAAAAGTTTTAATTTGATTCTCGTTCAGCGTTTTCCCGTCTAGTTAATTTTTAACTAAAATCATTGACATAATCTTAGATCTTGGCAGTTTACCCCAAGAACTGTTACTATGAAAATCATACTAAAACTAATATTTTATTTTGTTCAGATTTGGAAATTCATTAACTAAATTCTACGAAAGTCAGGTGAGTCTTATGATAACTGGGTTAGTTTTGTTTTCAATTACTGCTTTTTAACGATCTTTAGGTGTACCATTATTGATATTGTTGAAAATGATTACGGGATATATGATATTATAAAGATGAGAATGATAGTATAAACAGCATTCTGGCTACTGGTAAACGATAAAGTATACGAGTAAAGTGATGTAATAAGAGCGGCGGGTCACATCTAGATGACTAGGAAAGGATCATTTTCCACTGTGGGGTAGTTTCCTAGATTACTAGTAAAATCGTTTATTTTGAATATCGTTCTAGTAATGGAGTGCGAGTACTAACTCAGATATCAATGCACTCACACTAATTTCGCTAATAATTTGTTAGATTCGTGTTTCAGGTGATGTTTGAAAATGAACCAGCTGGAATGGATGCTTTCTATTTACTTTCTTTTCTTTTTCCTTTTTCGCATTTCCCATGTGATGTATTTATAACACTGGATGACGTGTATATATTTCTGACTCATGCATTAGAATGCTCTGGGAAAAGTTTTTGAAAAGATCTCTAGGATGTCTTCTTATGAAAATTAATAAAATGATGTCATTTATTTCCAAAATTATCTAAAAGAGTTTCCAAAATAAGTGGCCTCGGGTGGATTTTGACTCACTGCCCGATCACGTACGCCGTTCTTAAAAAAATCTAGAGCTCTCACATCACTCTTGTATATGCATGTCTTGATATGCCTGTTTTGATATGCCTTATTTTATCTTGTTTCTATCTTATTGAGCAAATCATAAGTTAGATTATTCTTTATGCATTATTGATCATGGATTCTATTCATAGTTGGGACACTTGTGGAGGCTACCATCTCGCCCCCTCACACATAGTCAGAACCTAAGAACCTCTTACAGTAGAGCCCATAGAACTAGAGTTATATGCTATCTCTACCGATGAGGGGGCCAAGCAGTTTTTGTACGAGGAGATTATAAATGTAAAGGATGAAAAGTTATTTTACCTTGACACGATGAAAAAGGTTGTAGCAAGATACTGTGTTAGGATGAAAATGCACATGTGGGGAAAAGCACTGATAAAAATGGATGATCTAGGTTATTATAAGATGTTACTAACCAGAGAAGTAGTAGAAGGACATGGTTCCACTTGGCCTTCCCCACGTTTTGTTCTAGACCCCGTTGACCCACCTCTGATGATACTGGTGCCTAGGAGAGTTATTCCTCCTGAGGAGTTGGGGCAAGTCCATGCCCCAAGTGTTAGAGTCAGACTCTGAGCCTGAGGAGGACCCATCTGAGCCATCCCACTGGGATGCGCTGTCTGAACCTTCGGTCAATGGACTGAGTAGGAGGTAGGAAGATCGGGGAGTCTTTTTTTGGTGTTTTGAGTTTTGGGCTTGGGGTTCTTTTGGGTATATTTTCATTATCTTAGCTAGATGACAGTTTTTGTTTGTCATCCTTATATAGTTGCCACCCTTATACCCCAAACTAAAGATGTCATGTATATAAATAAAAAGCTACTTTTGTTTATGCTATTTTGAATCTTCTTCTACATTTGTGAGAATCCAAAAGATAAATAATAATAATAGTATGGTACATAAAAATATTTTACTTGTCTTGTGAATTTAAGATTAGTTTTCTTTGGTATAGGTCTATCAACATGGTGTGCACACATAAGGCAACGTGTAGAGGGAATATAGATGACTTTATGGCACAAGTTAACACGGAAATGAATGAGATGCGCTGTATGACTTGTGAGTTAGCCCAAACACGTGAACCAACCTAACAATACTAGAATCCTGCCCCTCCCAATCGCAATGCACCACCACAAGTAATACATTAGAACAAAGTTCGAAACGCTGTTATACACCAAACTCGATTGAAGGTCTAAATATATGAGGATTCTTAAAAATGAAGCCACCCACATACAAAGGAGGATTGGGTCCGATCAAAGCCAACGAATGGTTAGTGGCCATGAAGAAGATATTCAACGTAATAATCTGTATTTAGGCACAAAAGGTGAGGCTGGTAACCAACCAACTTGAAGGAGAAGCTCAAAGATGGTGGAACATGAAGAAGTTGTTGGGAATGTATACTAAAAAGTCATGCTTTTTATGTATTTTATTCTGGATCCCTGACTTATTAATAAGAAACATTTGAGATAAATTTGCATTTACAGTTTCATATTTATATTTGTGATGCATGAATGCATAGTTCTTATATTCTGTCCAGTATTTGACTCGATGCGTGCTGAACGAAAGAGCGGGTCAAAGTTTCTGACATATTATAAGGGTACGCTCACAATCGCAATGGAATTGGATATTCTATTGGTATGATTATAGTACATCGTTATAGTAGTTGGTTTTGGCTAGGTCGAACGGATCGAATTCAAGTTTTGGAAATTCGACGTTCGAGCTCGATGTGTTAGTACACTTGGAGTATATTGAGCGGGATCAATGGGATGATCGATTATGTACTGACTATATGAATTGATCTACATCATGTATTATCATGTATTGCACGAACTCTTAATCCCGAAGTGATTGATTAATTGTGTTCAAATAATGTACAGTACTTTGAGTCGTCAATAGTTGAGATTTTCTCCATGAGATCAACAATACCAATGAGTTAGGTACTGGCATTATTTGTCCGATGATTGATAATCAGCTGACGAAAATCACGTTCGATTCAGGTTAAAGAGTTCCCTCTCGTGTGCTTTGCTTATAGGTTTGATTATGCTAAACCTGTATAGTGGATCTTCGAATCCGGCATATCAAAAGATTAAGCAGAACGGTTGCAAGGAAAAGAGGATAATTAAATCAGGTTGTCAGTAACCTAATGTATTTATCGGGAATCCATATCTTAAATGTGGGGAGAATTCAGTACATTTGATAATTGAAAACTCAAGACATAATTTTAGTTAGGACCGAAAGTTCAGTCAGGACCTTTATTGGATTAAGTTCTAGTTCGTGCGAGAAAGGATCTAACTCGGGGACAGAGTTAGGGATATTCGATTTTTTCGTACGGTTAGCCCGAGTCCTATACTTTCTCGTGATCCCTCACATAGCCCATTATACGCACGGATAATTTTTTTATCAGTTTCAGTTATCATTTAATTTAATTTGAATGCCGATTTTGCCGCTTGGGACATTCAGGAATTAAATTGAATTGTTGGAGGACGGTTTTGGAATTTGGCACCCTAGGGATTACTCCCTAGGTGGCCGGCCGTAATAGATGGAGTGGGGATTTGGGTTTAGATGGATATGTATCTCTTTCTTATTTTATGGGATAGAAAGATACATATACCATATATATCTTAAGAAATATATGCAAATATATAATAAGAGGCTAAACCTAAAAACCCTAATCCCAAACCTAGCCGCCGCCCCCTCACTCTCCTTTTTGGCAAATCATTTTTGCTTTTTGGAGAGAAGTGTGAGAAGAAATCGAAGAGAAGAAAAAGTCTTCGATCAAAATCAGTGCCCACACACCGTGATCGTCATAGTGCGTCCGGGATATACGTGAGAAGGTTGCAAGGTCTTCTTTAACATATTCAGGATTTATTGAAGCTTCTTGACAAGTTTTATAAAGGTATAATGTCATTAAGATTAATATAGTTTGTTGCTTTTATGAAAAACGCATACGTCGTTTTATACAGTCACGACGTCGATTCAATTTTTTTTCGCTCCCAACTGAAGTTAGGAAAGCCACAATTGGAATGGGAGCAATTTTTAATCTTCTTTAGGGAAAGTATTTTCCCCAATCCATAAGAGACGTAAAATGTACAGAGTTCCAACAGCTCAAACAGAGGGGTGGAATGACTATTTCGGAGTACGAAGCAGAATTTAGCAACTTGGTAGAATACACCCCTCATATGATCTCTATGGAACATATGAAGGCGAGGAAGTTCAAAGATTGGTTGAAACCCGAGATTAGGAAGATGATACAACCCCTGCGTCTATCCAGCTATGCGGATGTTGTTAACTGAGCTCTATTAGTGGAGCAAGAAAATAATGATTAGGAAATTCTTTGAAAACCAAAAACGCCAAGCCTTAAACTCGGGGAGTTCTAGAAAGGGAGGATAAAAAGGCAAGCTATAGAGATATCTCGAGGAGGAAGCCAAAAACCTACTTGTCCTACATGCAGAATGACCCATTCGGGAACCTTCTAGAGAACTACTAGCAGAAACTCTAATTGAGATGCTGAGGGCCACATAAGGAAGAACTGTCCGAAACTTCAGACAACTGGCAAAATGCAAGGAAACCAGAATCAAGGAGTTGGACGTGTAAGGAACTCGCCACTCGAAATATGAAGAAACAACAACAACGGCTAGAGACAAGGACAGATGTTTGCTATTGTCCTAGGGGATCCTCATATCACTAAAGAAGTAGTTGTCAGTAACATCTCTATCTGTTCTTTACCTACTTACGTATTATTCGATTTTGGCTCGAAATAATCTTTCATATCATCTAAGTTTGTCGAAAAGCTGACAAAAACCCCAAAGCCCTTGAGATATGAACTGCTAGTATCTCAACCCATAGGTAGGAGAGTAGTTTGCTCCATGGTATGTAAAGATTGTGAAGTTTTTTTCAACGAGACTTGCTTTCTAGCCGATCTAGTTCCCACTATCATAGGACATTTTGACGTCTTCCTTGGCATGGATTGGCTTGCTTCCAATCATGCCACCATTGACTGTGCCTCAAAACATGTTGACTTTCTTACCCCCCAAGGTAGTTTCTATTTCAAAGGAAGGAAAGTCCCTTCACCTATACCCCTTTTATTGGTAGCTCGAGCCCAAAGACTTCTTAGGAAGGGATGTCGAGGATACCTCTAATGTGTGAACGAAGACAAAGCTGGAGACCCAAAATTGTCAAAAATTCTCGTTGTCTGCGAGTACCCTGAAGTATTCCCTGAAGACTTACCTAGAATGCCTATAGATCGAGAAGTAAAATTTTCTATAGAAGTTGCGCCGAGAACCCAACCGATTTCTAAAATCCCATATCGTATGGCCCCCGCCGAGTTAAGGGAGTTAAAAGACCAGCTGTTGGAGTTATTGGACAAAAGTTTTATTAGACCTAACATGTCTCCATGGGGAGCCCCAGTGTTATTCATGAAGAAGAAGGACAGGATGATGAGACTGTGTATAGTTTACCGAGAATTAAATAAGGTCGCCATAAAAAATAGATACCCCCTACCTCGGGTTGATGATTTATTTGACCAATTACAAGGGGAAAATGTTTTCTCCAAGAATGATTTACGATCGAGGTACCACCAATTGAAGATAAGAAAGGAAGATATTGAAAAGATGGCCTTTCAAACCAGATACAGACACTATGAATTTTTTTTCATGGTCTTCCGAGTAACAAATTCCCTGACAGCCTTCATGGGCATTATGAACCAAGTCTTTAAAGAGTTTTTGGATGAGATTGTAATTTTTTTTATTAACGGCATCTTAATCTACTCTAACAATGAAGGAGAACATGCAAAACACTTGCGGAGAGTGTTACAAACCTTAAGGGATCATAAGTTATACGCCAAGATGAAAAAGTGCAAATTTTGGTTAAAAGTAATATTTTTGGGACATATGATTGGAAGGGAAGGAATCTCAGTCGATCCACAAGATATAAGGAGTTTCTTAGGTTTGGCAGGATATTATCGACAGTTCGTATAGGACTTCTAAAAAATTACAATACCTTTGATAGAGTTGATTCGAAAAGGAGAACCCTTTGTCTGGAATGAAAAATAAGAGAAAAGCTTTTAGGAATTGAAGAAAATATTAACAATAACACCTGTTCTCTCCTTGCCAGAAGGAACCGAAGGGTTCACCATCTATAACGATGCATCCAGAAGGAGTTAAACTTGAGACAGAGATGTTGGTCGGAGCTGATAAAGGACTACGATATCAATATCTTGTAGCATCCTGGCAAAGCAAATGTTGTGGCCGATGCCTAAAGCCAAAAAGCTACAAGAACCCCGAATGGTCTCCTCACTCAACAGCTCCAGTTAGTAGAAGACAAGCCTGAGTCTTTTGTAAGGGCCTGTATTTTCAAACACAGGATTAGAACACTAATAGTGAATTCTCAACGTTAATCATAAACTCGTGAAACCCTAACAGTAGTTCTCAAGGTCACGTATAGCTTGTAAACTGTAACTCGAGATAGAACAATTCAATTTTCTTAGAGATTGAACCTATAACTTAGGGTAAGCCCAAGACTAATTCGGGATTAGCCCAAGAAGTCACTGAAGGCCAAAAAGATAACCAAGAGAAGTCCAACCCTAGGCCCAACAAGAGTTGAGGAGTGAAACTCAAACGAAGCCCAAAACTTCAACAAGGCCCAAAAGCTAAAATAATAGCCTAAGAAAAGAATATAGCCCAACTTAAATTAAAGGCCCAATTAGCAAATTAAGCCCAAGAATAATAAAAAGAAAGCCCATGGGTTAAGCCCAACTCAAAATTAAAAGAAAAGTCCAAATTTAATTCTTTTGACCTAAAATTTTTAATTTAAGAATTATTAAATACAAAAATCATTTGTTGTTATTAAATACTAAAATCATTTTCTCAATTGGAAAAACATATGACCCAACGGACTAAGAAAGGAGTTAAGTATTTATGGATGTAGAAGTGTGAGAGTTCATTCTAAGAACTTAAGAAAAGATTGACAAGTGCCCCTATCTTAATACGCACGACTTAGAACTGGCAGCTGTAGTTTTTATCTTGAAGCAATGGCGACACTACCTATACAGAGAAGAATTCGAAGTCTTCACCGATCATAAAAGCCCCAAGCACCTTTTCACTTGGAAGGAGTTGAGTGTGCGACAAAGGCGTTGGATGGAATACTTGAAAGAGTACCATTTTACCTTATCATATCATATGGGAAAGGCAAATGTCGTGGCAGATGCCGTCAGTTGAAAGTCTAACACTCTAATGGCTAACCTAGTTTCGAGGGAATGAAAAATGATGGATGCCTTAAATGAATTTCATCTGAAACCAACAGAGAGCGACGAAGGAGCATGTCTATTTGCTTTTATAAGTGCACTTACACTACTCAGCAAAATCCTAGAAGTGCAAGCCACAAATGAAGAGATGAATTATCGAACTGACCAACTGGACCATTCATTTAGACAGAAGTCTACGATTCTCAAAATAGATTTCTGTACCAAACATTGAAGCTCTACGAGAAGCTATTCTCAAAGATTTCCATCAATCCAACTTTACCGTACATCCGGGGAGGAACAAGATGTACCAGGATCTTAAGCATCAATATTGGTGGGGCGGGATGAAGAAAGATGTTGCATCCTTTGTAGTAAGATGTCTTACCTGCCAACAAGTCAAAGCAGGACACCAAAGACCAGAAGAGAGATTACAACCTTTACTCTTACCTGTATGAAAGTGGGAACATATAACTATGGACTTTGTCACCGGACTTCCAAGATCTTCACATGGACACGATGCTATCTGGGTCGTGGTGGACCGATTAACAAAGTCTGCATACTTTCTACCAATAAGAATCACTGCCACCCTCGTCTCCCTGAGCAAATAGTACATTCGGGAGATTGTACGATTACACAGAGTACCTGTCTCAATCATATCAAATTGCCATCCTCGATTCACTTCGCAATTCTGAGAAAGTTTACAAAAATCTATGGGCAGCAACCTATGTTTTAGCATCGCCTTCCATCCTCAGACTGACGGATAACCAAAACATAATATCCAAATCTTAGAGCATATGTTATGAGCCTGTGTCATGCATAGATTTCAGGGGCAACTGGGAAAAGCGTCTATCGCTTGTAGAATTTTCCTACACCAACAGTTATCAAGCGAGTATCGACATAGCACCCTATGAGGCACTTTATGGTCGACCCTGTTGTTCACCCATCAGCTGGAATGACATTGGAGAAGCTAGCCTTTTCAGATTAGAGATCGTACAAGAAATGACAAATAAGGTGAAACTCATTCGGGAAAGATTAGTGGCAGCACAAAGCCGACAAAAGAGTCATGCAGAGTAAAGAACAAGACCGCTAACTTTCAAAATCGGAGATCACGTCTTCTTGAAGATACGACCCTGAAGAGGAGTCATACGTTTTAGAAAGAGAGGAAAGCTTACACCTCGCTATATAGGACCTTTTAAAATATTACAATGGATTGGAGAAGTAGCCTACCAGCTAGCACTACCACTGCAGCTCAACCGAGTGCACAATATTTTTCATGTATCTCTTCTAAGAAAGTACATGGCACACCTAACTCACATCTTGAACTGGAAAGAGCTCAAGATAGACGAGAATATTTCATTCGAAGAAATGTAAGTAAAGATTCTAGATAGACGGGAGAAGAACTTGCGTGGGAAGACTAGCACATTAGTACGAGTTCTTTGGCAACACTAAGGAGTCAAAGGATCAACATGGGAAAGAGAAGATACCATCCACGCAAATCATCCTCAACTGTTTGATAATGAAGGTACGTCTTTAATTTTGGGGACGAAATTTTGTTTGTGGGGGGTAGGATGTAAGGGTCTGTATTTTCTAACACAAGATTAAAACCCTAATAGTGAATTCTTAACGTTACATGAAAACTCCTGAAACCCTAATTGTAGTTCTCAAGGTCATGCGTACGCCGAAAACTCTAACTCGACATAGTATAATTCGATTTCTTTGAGATTAAACCTATAACTTAGGGTATGCCCAAAACTAATTCGGGATTAGCTCAAGAAGTCACCGAAGGCCCAAAAGACAACTAAGGAAAGTCCAACCCTAGGCCCAACAAGAGATCAGGATTAAAACTTCAACGAGGCCCAAAATTTCAACAAGCCCCAAAAAGTAAAATAAATGCCCAAGAAAATATTATGACCCAACTTAAATTAAAGGCCCAATTTTCAAATTAAGCCCAAAAATAATAAAAAGAAAGCCCTTGGGTTAAGCCCAACACAAAATTAAAAGAAAAGCCCAAATATAAATTTTTCGGCCCAAAATTTTAAATTCAAAAATTATTAAATGCAAAAATCATTTAATTAAAAAAGAGGAAAAACCCCAAATGACAAGCTCCCCTAGGGAGTTGTGCCTTAAAAGTACAAAAATGGTACTTTTTGTATTTTGGGTAGATTTGGATTGGGAACATGCAAATTTATACAACATTTTGACTTTTTCAGTGTAAATAGAACAGTATAGGATATTTTTAATACTTTTATATTTTACAAAATTTATTCTAAAATAAAATCTAAACTCTAGAAAATTATGCAAGTTTTATACAATAGTCACATTTTGTGTCAAAATATCTTTCCAAGTATTTTGGACACTTTTTTGCTTAATTTTAGGCTACAATAATGAAATAGTCCCTAAACATTTTTTAATTAATTACCAAACAAACCCTAGGTAATTACACCTCAAGTCCTTCATCAAATCTATAAGTAGAAGAACAAATCCCACCAATTCGCCCTATAATTTTTGGTTAAGGGAGAGATTTTAGAGAGAGAGAATCTCCAAGGAGGAAGAAGAAGAAGAAGAAGACGAAAAAGGAAGGAAGGAAGGAAGGAAGGAAAAGGAAGAAGAAAGAAAAGGAAGAAAGAAGGTTTAGCTAAAGCTTAAGTCCTTCATCCTTGATTAAGATCATCCAGGTAAGAACTCCTACAACTCACTTTAACCTTCTACTCTAACCCTCTCTACAACAAATAATACGATCTAAGTAGCTATAAAAAATAATAGAAACAAGAAGATTTAAAAAGAATCGAATATGAGATAGCGTTGTTGTTGTGTATGAAATAATGCCTTGTGTTTTGTTTTCTCTCTATGGGCTGATTAAGAGTGATATGTGAATATTTAAACCTCTGGAATATACTGATTTTATACTTTAAATAACATATGTGGACCCAAAAAATAAGTTAAATAAGAGTAGAAACAAGTCTATCGAAGAAAAACTAAGAAAAGGCTCCCTTTCTTCTCATACCCGAATTTTTTGGTGAACCATAAAGTGTCTTCTTCAAAACCTATTTTTGCTGGAGCTTCATGACACTATTTTTAGCATGTGTGATTTTTGTTAGAATCCAAAATAAAGTCTAAGTACCCGAAACATAATTTTTACGCTTTGACTCCAAACGAGCAGAAAAATAGTCCACTTTGCCAATTTTTAGAAACTTTTGGAAAACTCCCCTAAGGTTCAGCTTTAAGCCTAGAGATATAGTTTTGAGTTATCTTTCATATAAATTTATTTAAAGTAATTTGACCGGACAATTTTTTCTAAAACTCGATTTTACCAAACAGTGTGGTGTTTTGACCTCTTATCTTCAACGAATATTTGCCCCTATTTAATTACACCTTCTAGCTTAGTTGTCTTCATATGAAATGTTTCTAACATGTATATCTATCACCCCATAAAATATCATGGCAAAAAAATGTCTCTAAGTATGGTAAATAAATTTTACAAACAATACCTAAGATGCTGAATTTTTAAAGAAGTTGATTAATGATGCTTAAGTGTATGAATGGTTGTGTTATGTTTATATCTTCCCACAAATGAGACTTGTTGATGTTATTATGGTACTCAAAGTACAAATGAGACTTGTTGATGTTATTATGGTACTCAAAGTATATTTAGAAGTAGTTAGATATATTGTGAAGGAAGCATGAGTAGTAGACCTAGTACATGTTGGAGGCAGAACTGTCAAGATCATTTTTTTTTGCAAATGATTTTTAGTAAAAATTAATTGAACAGGAAAACGTCAAAACGGGCTCCAGATAAATTTTTTGATGATGAACGATTAAAATTGAAACCCACGCAACCACAGTTAATGTAGAAGAATATCTTTTTACCAGTCGATTCTTCAACTACGATTTGATTCCGAGTTGAAGCTCCTGTCAGACCTTCTACTGTATTTTTTTATGCGATTCCTGGATATAGTGTGGGCTATAATCCTTTGAGAACTCGTATCGGTAGAACCTAGACAGCTTTAGTCTTGAAGACAAGTTATGAAACTGGTTCAGCCTACCCGCATATTTATAGGGTTACAGCAGGGACTGGTAGAGTAATTATGAGTAAAATTTTTAATAGAACATAGACACCTATCAGTGGTTTCTGCAATTAAGAAAACCTCATAGTGATATCTGTAATTATGAAACCCTTGCAACAATTTTTGAAATTTCTATAAAATACTAAATTATAGTTTACACCACTAAAGAACTATAATTGCACTCTAACTTATAATCTCAAAACTATCTTGCATTAAGCTCCTATTATTAAATGCTTAACTCATCTTCCCATGTTAAGATTCTCAATACCTGCCAATTACATTTAATTACTGACAATTTAATTTAATTTTTATCTTTAATTCCTTAAGCGCTTTCGCTTAACTTATTTAACCGTCAGATAATTAAATTCACATGTAGGTTTTGGCCTGGTCAAAACTTATAAGCTTCCTTAAGGAGGTATCGTCAATCTCGATCTTTTGAGATGTGAATTCCGTTAATAATTAATATTCACCATATAAATAATACCACTATCTAACTCACCGGGAATATATACCCATATAAGATCGCACCATCTAATAAATCAAAACAACGAATATTAAATATACGCAAATTAATAATTATTTTAGGATTAAGAGCATAATCACTATACATAATAAGCTTAGGGTGTGAATTAATTTATATAGTCAGTATAAAATTAATTACCCTAAATGTCTCATTCAATATACACAAAGTGTACTAGCACAGAGAGTTGAAACAATAGACAACACTATTATTTATTCTCTGTAAACCAAGACAGGCCTACTAAAACTCTGTACTACAGTCGTATCGATGGTATATACATTTTTATCTAAACTGTGAACAAAAAACTTATATTCTGTAAAAATTTAAAATATAATTTTCTGTGTGTAAGCTGTACTCTGCACACCAGATTAAATACTGTACAAAATATTAGATATCTATACATAAATCAAAGAAATGTTATTGCATGCATTGCTCATAAAAATTCTCATAAAATAAAATATTAATTTTATTAAAATAAAATTCAATACTAAAAATATGATTTTCATTATACTAATCCTAACAATCTCTCACTTATACTCAAAATTGTGCTGCCATACATCTGACTCCCATGCCCTCTACATGACTATCAAAAGTCTTACTCGGTAAGCTCTTTGTAAAAAGATCTGCGATATTACTTCATGATGCAATTATAATTTTTTAGTGCTATGAACAGTAATTTATTATAATTTAGTATTTTAATTGTTTTAAACAATTTTTTAGTGAGTTTTTTGCACTACTTATGCATTAAAAGTAGCAGTCAAAATAAGTCAAAACGGCAAAAAATTGAGCAAAACAGCACCACTACTGGCGGCTTTGCCGGCCGTGGTTCGACAGTGATTTTAATGATTTTTTGAGCCATTTTAGGACTATTTTTTGAGCAATTTTTTAGGCATAAAATTGAAGCAAACATACCTTAAAATACTGTCCAAAAATTAAAAAAAACACTGGGCCAAAAAAAGAAAAAATAGGCGACAAAACAAGCTACATTCCAACAGCGGCAGTGGCGCTGTTTGGGGGCTTTTTTTTGGCCTTTTTCAGACTATTTTTTACTCTTTCTTCGAAGCATCACGTGGATGGATATTTGAGCTATTTTTTCAACAAAAAAAAAAGGGCACAAAAGAAACACTAGCAAAAGCCCAAATAGGGCACTGTTCGGGGTAGCGGCGCTGGTGGTTCAGCGGCACTGGTTCGAGCAGTTGTTTTGAGTATTTTTTGGCAATTTTCAAGCAGATGTTTTGACAAAAAAAATACTACTTTTTGATAGCTATTTTTTGGTATAAAAACCGTTAGAAACGGAGCTCGGATGAGGCGGCAAAACCCACCTTAAGCGGCTTGTGCAGCGACGCCAGCGGCATGCATGGTGGCCAGCGGTGGTTGGCTGGCTCGGGGCTGTCTTTGATGAATATTCTAATGTGTTTGACACTGATACGATATATCAATATATATTGAAGTGTATCAGGGAATCCTGATACAATCGGGATACAGAAATCAGACTTGAAAGAGAATTGATGCAGCTTATATTCAACAGAAATTTAAAACTCACAAGAGTTTTTATTTCATCATAAAACCGGGATATATGCATATCGTGTTTATATATATGAACTGTGTGGATAATTGCATATCTATTTTATTTATCCTGTTAATTTAATTAATTTAAAATTTTAATTTTAATTAAAATATTTTATAAAGAAAAATAAAATTTAGTTTTTTTTAATTAAATGAAAAAACTTTAGATATTTTATTTTTTACAAAATATCACGTTTAAGATGATTTTTCATAAAATCAAATATCTTGGAAAAAGGAAAGAATTAATTCCAAATTTTGAATTAATTAAATAAAAAAATATTTAATCAAAATAAATTATTATTTTTCAAAAAATATTGAATGAAAAATAAAATAAATAAATTTCTTTAATCATTATCTTAGCTGAAAAGCTGAAAAAAAACTGT
Source organism: Heliamphora exappendiculata (assembly GCA_034768845.1). Classification (NCBI taxonomy): domain Eukaryota; kingdom Viridiplantae; phylum Streptophyta; class Magnoliopsida; order Ericales; family Sarraceniaceae; genus Heliamphora; species Heliamphora exappendiculata. Next base: position 7,882 of record JAOTRH010021843.1, on the reverse strand, counting down.
GCATTTATTAAACTATGCATTCATTACCTATGCCTTATCATTACCTATGCATTTATTAAACTATGTATTTAAACACGAAAAGATAGTTTGACAAATTAGAATCTTTGAAATCGTATACACGGAAAGATCTTTGATTCTTTCAGATCGTGTGGTTTAACGGTGTTATCTACCAGTGCCTGGTGTGTATATATGGCAGCCGCTAATCATGCATGCAACTCTTTGTAGGGGTTCTAGAAAATCAGACAGCTCAGTAATGGAAAATATACCTGCGCATGGACAATAATACAAAGGTGGCAGCAGTTGTAGTATGAGATGTCACTCTCAGTTTTAGTAGAGATAGGATACTTCTTCTAAAAGATTGTCTTTATGTACCTTCGATTAGAAAAAATTTAATTTCAATCTCAAGCTTAATAAAGAACAAATATTCTGTTCATTTTGGTGACTCTGTGGTTGTAAAGAAAAATAAACATTTTATTTATTATGATACATTGGTGGATGATCTGTATATCGTATCTCATATCTCTCCTACACTGTAACTAACTGAAATAAATAACACATTTAATTTACCATATAAAAGAAAGTTTCTTTCTTTAATGAACCAAACATTTCTTTGGTACTTACGCTTGGATCATATTTAATATAAAAAGGATAAACAAACTGGTAGCAGATGGACTTTTGAGTTCATTAGAAGTGGAGGCACTTTCAATCTATGAATCTTGCTTAGAGGGTGAGATGACCAAGAGGTTCTTTTCAGCCAAAAACTATAGAGCTAAAGAACCGTTGGAGCTAGTTCATTCTGATGTGTATGGTCCTATGACAATCTAGGCTAGAGGTGGTTTTGAGTACTTCGTCAGTTTCATTGATGACTACTGAATGTATGGATACATTTACTTGATGCATAAAGAAGCGTCTGGATAAAAGTATCAAATCACTACGATCTGACGTGGTGGGGAGTACCCCTTTAGAGATTTTAGGGACTACCTGTCATCAGAATGGATTATATCCTAGTTGACTGCACCTGACACTCCACAGCAGAATAGTGTAGCAAAATGAAAGAATAGGACTCTTACGAAGATGGTAAGGTCAATGATGAGTTATTCAAGTTTACCCGATTCATTTTAGGAACTCGCTATAGAGACATCGGCTTATATTCTGAACTTGGTACCTTCTAAGTCAGTACCTTCTACTCCCACAGAATTGTGAACTAGGCGTAAGCCTAGTCTGAAACACATTAAAATTTTGAGGTGTCCAGCACATGTACTGAAAGGGAATGCGGGTAAGCTGGAACTGAGAATAGAAGTCTATTTTTTTGTGGGGTATCCCAAGGGAACGAAGGGTGGTGTATTTTATAATTCTAAGGATCAGAAAGTTATTGTTAGCACCAATGGCCGATTCTTGAAAGAGAATTATATTATAGATCATAAGCCTAATAAGAAAATTATTCTGGAAGAACTACGAGAAAATACATGTAGAATGGAAAATGAACCACAAGTGACTGATATTCCATTACCTCATCGTAGTGAGAGGATTATCAGGACATGTGAAAATTAAGAACATGGTGCTGATGCACAAGGTTCAGATTCTGCATAGCGTGTTATTGCTAGTACACAGACACAGGTAGTGCCTCATCGTAGTAGGAGGATTGTTCATTAACCTGATCGGTATATGTTCTTGGGAGAGTTTTTTGACAAGATCCCAGCATAACTAGATATCGAGTCCTATAACTACAATGAAGCACTTCAAGACAAAGATGCAGATCTTTAGCAAAGGGAAATGAATTCAAAAGATAGAATCTATGTATTCTAATTAGGTCTGTGAACTTGCAAAACCACCTGAAGGGATAAAACCTATTGGATGCAAGAGGATCTACAAGAGGAAGAGATGAGTAGATAGGAAGGTTGAAACCTTCAAAGCTAGGCTTATTGCAAAAGGGTTCACTTAGAAAGAAGGGATCGATTATGAGGAAACCTTTTTGCCAGTAGCCATACTTAAGTCTATCCGAATTTTCTTATCAATTGCTGCTCATTTCGATTACGAAATTTTATAAATGGATATTAAGACAGCTTTCCTTAACGAATGTCTTGACAAGTGTATCTATATGATACAACTAGACGGATTCATTGCAAAGGGTCATGAGCAAATGTTGTCTAAGCTTAAGAGATCCATTTATGGACTTAAGCAGGCATCAAGTTCTTAGAACACTCGGTTTGATCAAGCCATAAAGTCTTATGATTTTTATTAGAGTCTAGATGAGTCCTGTGTGCACAAAAAGAGTAACGAAAGCGTGGTGATCTTTCTAGTGCTTTATGTAGACGATATCTTGCTCATCGAAAACGATGTGGGCGCTTTTTCTATTGTAAAAGTATGGTTATCTGGATAATTCAATATGAAGGACTTAGGAGAAGCCAGTCACATCCTAGGGATTAAACTTATACGAGATCATAAACAAATGACGTTGGGCATATTACAAGCAAAGTATATCAATGATATCATTGCTCGTTTTAGTATACAAGATTCAAAGAAAGAGTTTCTCTCTTTCAAGCATGGAATCACTCTATCCAATGATCAGTGTCCTAAGATATTTGATGAGATATAGAAGATGAAGGCGATTCCTTATGCTTCGGTAGTAGGAAGTCTAATATATGCTATGCTTTGCACTAGACCCGACATCTGCTTTGTCGTTGGCATGATTAGCATATATCAGTCTAACCCAGGGCAGGAGCATTGGACTGTGGTAAAGAATATAATCAAGTACTTAAAAATGATTAAGGATTATATGTTAGTTTAGCAAGAAGACAGTCTAGTACCTTTAGGGTACACAAACTTGAACTTTCTGTCAAACAAAAATTCTCATAAGTCTACCTCAGAATATGTGTTTACCTAGAGAGGTGAAGCTATCAGATGGAGGAGTATCAAGTAGTCCTGTATTGCTAATTCCACTATGGAGGCCGAGTATTTGGCAGCTTTTGAAGTAGCCAAGGAGGCCGTTTGGCTCAGGAACTTCCTGTTGAATCTAATGTGGTACTTTTAGTTAAATTGGCTATTACACTTTATTGTGATAATAGCGAAGGAGTTCCAAACTCGAAGAAGCCAAGAGTCCACAAGAAAGGAAAGTATATTAAGCATAAGTATCACTTGATACAAGAAATTGTACAAAAGGATGATGTTGCTGGGACTATGATTGCGTCAGGAGACAATCTTACAGATTCTTTTACAAAGAGCTTATTGGCTAAGACTTTTTATAGTAATGTAAAGGGCATGGGAGTCAGATGTATGGCAACATAGTTTTGAGTATAAGTGAGAGATTTTTAGTATTTAATTTTATTTTAATAAAATTAATTTTTTATTTTATGAGAATCTTTATGAGTAATGTATGTATATCATTTCTTTAATGTTATACATGGATGTCATTTATTCTGTATAGTATTTAATCTTGTATGTAGAGTATGACTTACACACAGAACATCAAATTTTTTGTTCTTGCAGAATATAAATTTTATGTTCACAATTTAGATGAAAATGAACATACCATTGGTACGAAAGTAGCACAGAGTTTTAGTAGGCCTGTCTTGGTTACGGAAAATAGATAATAGCGTCGTCTATTGTTTCAACTCTTTGTGCTAGTACACTTTGTGTGTACTGAATGGGACACATTGGGGTAATTAATTTTATACTTATTATATAAATTAATTCACACCTCAAGGCTATTATGAGAGTGCTTATTCTCTTAATCCTGAAATAATTATTAATTTTTGTATATTTAATAATTATTATTTTGATTCATTAGAGCGTACAATTTTATATAGGTCTATATTCCCAGTGAGTTGTATAGCCATATTATTTATATGGTAAATATTAATTATTGATGGAATCCATGTCTCGAAAGCTCGGGATTGACGATACTCCCTTAAGGAAGCTTATAAGTTTTGACTTGGCCAAACCGTATTGGTGGATTTAATTATTCAGGGGTCAAATAAGTTAAGCAGAATGGCTTAAGAAATTTTAAACTATCGATTAAATTAAATTGTCAGTAATTAACTTTAATTGATCGGTATTGGAAATCTTAACGTGGGGAGAAATGTTAAACATTTAATAACATGAGTTCAATGCAAGATAGTCTTGAGATTATGGGTCAGAGTGCAATTATAGTTCTTTAGTAGTGTGAACCGTAATTCAGTGTTTTTATGAAAATTGCATAAACCGCTACTAGTTTTTCATAATTGCAGATACCGCTATAAGGTTTGCCTAATTACGAAAACCGCTGATGGGTTTCTGTATTCCACTAGAAGTCTTACTTATGATTATCCCACAGGTCCCTACTGTAACTCTATAAATATGCAAGTAGGCTAAACTAGTTTCAAAACTTGTCTTCAATACTAAAGCTGACCAGGTTCTATTGGTACGAGTTCTCGAAGGATCATAGCCCACACTCCGTTTGGAAATCGCTTAAGGGAATACAGTTAGAGAAATCTGATGGGACCGAGGATCCAAGGATCCATCTAAGGATGTATGTGGGAACCCTTTCGCCAATGAGGATCGGTGATTAGTTAAAAGCTCAGCTCTTCCAGCGATCCTTATTAGGAGCTGCTCAGAAATGGTTTCTAACGTTGGATGCTACAAAGATAAGAACATGAGAGGACATTGCGACTGTATTTGTCAACCAGTATAATTACAACATCCAACTCCATGTCACCACTCGAGAGCTTGAGACTACCCGCCAGGAGGCCAAAGAATTTTTCGTTGTGTTTTTTACTCAATGGAGTGCTAAGGTAGTAAAAACGACAAATCGACCCATTGAAAAGGAGCAAGTGAGAATGGAAGTGAAGAATTTGCAACCGCAGGTTTGCAAGTATTTGATCACACAGCTATTGATGACGTTTGAGAAAATTTTTGATGCCGGGATGTAAATAGAGGATGCACTACAGTTTGGAGATATCGATAAGGGAGAACCGAGTCAAAGAACGGTTCAAAATCCATATGCTAATAATCCAAACAATGCCACTAATGCCATGAACTGAAGCTATGAAGTGAACCTGCTGAATCCAAACCCGAATCAAGCTAGCCCATCCGTCCAGCCAGCTATCCAAAATTTAACCCCAAAACCAAAAGAGAACTTTCACCCAACTCAATGTGCCTTTAACTTCTAGTTTGAGCCGGTTGATCGAGAAGGGTCTCCTAAAGCCTTTGGAGCCGACCCCGCCTCTAAACCCTTTACCACTGAGATATAATCCTACCCAGTACTAGGGCTTTCACCAGGGCCGTGGTCATTTAACCAACAATTGCATGAGGCTCCGGCATGAGATTCAAGACTTGATAGACAATAAGATAATTCCTCCACCAACTACTGTTCAGAAACTAAATGTTACCACCAACTCTCTATCGAATCATGCAAATCAACAAAATGTTAATGTGCTTGAAAGAGGGTTGAAAGGTTTTGATGACACCAAATTTATAATCTTCGCAACAGAATTGAAGCCGGTTGTAGATTTGTCGTCAGGTCAGGAGGTATTGTTGATTAACGACCTTATTCAGGATTTAATCAACGATGGTTTTGATGAATTCCCGATCTTTATCGTCCATGAAGAAGAAGTACCCACCCCTATCAACGGTGATGACGAGAAGGATGAAGAAATTAGGCGTTTGTAAGAGGATCTGGCCCGTCTTGACATTAGACGAGTTGGAGGAAGCAGGGATCGACATCAAATGGCATGTCCCGACTGTTCCAAGCAACGATACAGCTTGGCACCAAGGGTTAACTTGGTATGGAAAATCCAACCCGATACTTAGAACATAAGAGACAAGAAATACAGTAACAGAGATAGTAGACTCCTCAAAAGGAAAAGAGGTTGGCAATGAAAGTAAGTAGGAAGAAGATCCACCAATCGGTAAGGAAACCGAGGAGAAGAAGTGGGAAGAGAAGGAAGACCCCACGTGAATTTGTTGGTTACCGCATATTTTGTGTTTGACCCTTTCGTACATATCGTTACTCTCAATGAGCCAAAATCGAGAACACCTCTACCTGAGGAGCCAGTCTTGTGCTCTCTCAAAGCAGAGTACCAAGAAGAGAACGATATGTGGGAGTTAGAAGAGATAGAATACGAGGAGAGTATGTGCTAGAATAGCACCCGATTGTCGAAGAACTATATGACCATGGAGGCCCATGGGAACCTTGGGGCCCTCCCCCACCATACAATTATGAAGATCCATTTGATGGGATATCACTACCACAACTCTTTGAACTAGAGACTGACATTGGCGAAAAATCTAACTAGTTTTCGCGAAATGTGATCGGAATTAAGGAAGATTTCTAAGGAGATGAAGGAGTCGGTGGAGAGAAAGCTAGCACAGACAATTTATGGGCCTTCTGAGAGAAATGATATTTGGTGGTCGAGATTTTAAAAGTAGCCGACCAGTTTAAAAGACTATGGGAAGCCAAAGAGCAAATAGAGCATCTTACAAGAAGCGGGAGGCATTTTAAGCCCGCACAGCCAGAGAAGGGGCAACCAAGCAAGGGCATGGAAGAGCTAAGAAAACAAACAGAGAAGCAGAACAATGAAGAAGAGGACGTAGTCTTGAAGTAACTCAAGAAGACACAAGCCAATGTGAGCAATTTGGGGTTAGTTGTGGCGTCCCATAACCACTGACAGGCCGTCTTGAAAGCTTTGAATAGTACGGATATCTCGATTGACGTATCTCCCGATCAGTTAGTCAAAATGTTTATGCCCAAGAAGCAGACCAATGTTATCACCTTTAGTGAAAAAGACTTTCCAACTAAGGGACCGTCTCAAAACAAATCATTTTACTTAACCGTCCAATGTTTAGGAAAATGGGTGCTGGTCGTCTTGGTTGACAACGGTTCAGCTCTCAATGTATGCCTACTGCGAATTGCTTACTGTTTAGAACTGAAGATACAAGACTTCAAACCGAGCATGCAAAGAGTACATGCATACGATAACACGAGAAGAGACGTATTGGGATTGGTAATTTTCACTGTGATAGTGGGAACTTTGGAAAGTGAGGTGGAATTCCATGTTCTTGATGTGCCAGCCTTGTTTAATCATTTGTTGGGAAGACCGTGGCTACATGATCTGACAATTAGAATAGTTTCACCAACCCTGTACCAAAAGGATAAGCTAATCAATGAAGGTGTAACTATCACTATTCTAGGAAAAACTATCTTGTCGACCTCGATTAGTGACATTACCCCGCTACTCGAGATTCAGCATGGGGAGGATGACCTCCTTTTAAATGGGTTCGACTTTAATGAGACTAAAGCTATCTAAGTTTTGATGAACGAGGAGGAAAACTGTGTGAACCCAAAAGTTGTAGCAATGATGAAGGCAATATCCTATTTTCCAATTATGCGACTGGGCAAGCACCTACAAGGGATCTCAGAACCAATCCCTGTGCATCACAATCGCCATAGGCATGGACTACGGTACGGGTCAGAGACGAAAGAAGCAAAGATAGGGAAATATGTGTTAGGAATGTATATTAAAAAGCCATGCTTTTTAAGTATTTTATTCTTGATCCCAGGCATATTAATGAGAAACATTTGAGATGTTTTTGCATTCGTGGTTTCATATTTAAATTTGTGATGAATGAATGCGCAGTCCGTATATTATGTCCAGTATTTGACTCAGTGCATGCAGCACGGAAGATCGGGTCATATGTTCTGACAGATTATACAGGTAGGCTCACAATCGTAATGGACCCAGACATTTTATTGCTACGATTGTAGTACATCGTTATAGTAGTTGGTCTTGGCTAGGTCGAACGGATCGAATTCAGGTTTTGAAAATTCAATGTTCAAGCTCGATGTGTTAGTACACTTGGAGTGTATTGAGCGGGATCAACGGGATGATCAATTCTATACTAACTA
>JAOTRH010021832.1:0-22027 GCA_034768845.1 Heliamphora exappendiculata | reverse complement strand
TATATATATCAAAAAAGAAACAGTATAAGGTCTCACAATCCAGCTCATTAGCGTTAGGATTTGTTATTAAAGGGTCAACAACTGTGCAACTTCAGCTTTCTCCTCCAACGACTCTAGGGTCATTATTCTCCGCTCTTCTTTCACACACCATGTTCAGTCATCTTTCATTTTTGTGTCCGGATCTGCCACAAGAAAAACAAATTTAGTTTAAGTGCTCATATTCAATGTAGAATTCATTTTTACCTATAACAATCTTGGATATCAATGGGTTGCTTAGATCTATCTCCACGCAGACTCGGGCATATTTTCCTCTTGCCGTTAGCATTGTGGTGGCATCAACCTTTAGAGGTCTTCCAATGACTTTAGCAATGTGGAAAAGGATCTTTTCGTGGTAATATTCAATTAGGAGTTGTGGAAGACCTCTAAAAAGGATCTTTTCGTGCTAATATTCGGCTTCCATGTTCATACTGATAGATAGTGATCTTGTATTATCCATGGTCCACCGATTTGCACTGTATTGTAGTTTGTTTTGCATTCAAATTTGAAGAGGAAGAAACCGAGTCCAAAATCTATGGCCTTGAAGGTTCCATATGTTTTTAACCCTATCGGTTAGGGCTTTATAACCGATATCTCTCCCTAATTGCCTTATTATCATGCTATCCTTCCATTGTCGACGCACTTTTTTAACAAATTTACAGGAACTTAGATTATTGGGTGAGCGTTGTTCGTAGCCACTAGAGGTGTGGGTTCAGCTTCATCTTCATCTTCATCCTTTGAATCAACATCCTTATCCAATTCAAGCATCACTAGGTTTTCATCGAAGATCTTGTCTTGGCCCAACATAGTAGATTTGAATGACTTTGGTTCATTCGTTGTTTTGGCATCATTTTTCCCAAATCGCCTGGAAACCCTAAGGATTTCATCAGTTCTCTTTTGGGGGTCTAGGGTCTCAGAAACTTCCTCATTTTGGATCACACGTGCTTCCATTACATCCATGTGATCCTCTAGGTTCCCAATTATTTCAGATGATATGTGGCCCTTAATTCTCTTCTTGCTTCAATGAAGTTTGTCTTCCTCCTCATAGGAAAGGTGTTGCACTCCGACGATATTGGAAGGAAAGTTACCATTACTTGCCATGCATCTATTTAAAATACACTTTACCACACCAAAAGGCGCTCTCACGGTTGTAAATGATGTTATGAGAGAAAACAAAAATAATCAATAAGAATCAAATAATCACATAGACAAAAAATACGATTTACGTGATTTTTACCCAAAACTATGGCTACGTCTATGAAATTGTGGCGACTATCACTATGATGAAAGACGATACAAGTTATAGGAGTATTAAATCCTAACTAAAACAACAAATATTAAGAACCACAATCATGGACTAAGCGTCACAAGAAATTTATTTTAATTCGCGATACTTCTGAAATGAATCGGGTCATGAGTCAAACCCCCAAAATAACGAAACTTCACATGCCTAACAAATGAATGGTAATTGAATTTGTTTGATTAGTGAAAAGTAACAAAAGAAATGTTGTCATGGTGACCTTTTCTTGGTAATCAAATTGGAGATCAAAATTAAATTAGGTCATGTTCGTACCACAAAATGTTACGTATAGTAAAAGTGAAAGGTGACATTTGAATTTGGAAGAAAAAGCGGCATCGATAATAATCAAGGATGTAGACAATAGTTTGCCCGATTTTGGATAATTACTTATTTGCTTATTTTATTTAGTTTATTTTTGTTTTTAATTAAAAAAATTTATCAAAGAAATAATTTTTTTGATCAAAATATAACAAAAGTTTAGAAAAGACAAAAATAAGCCAATAAACCAAATTTTATGTTACTTATTTTCGTCAACCTTAGTGAACTTTTTATTATATCCTTTGGATAAAATTTTTTTATTTTTCGGTTTATCTCATCTGACCGGCCACGATTCAAAAAAGTAAAAAAATTTAATCAAAAGATTAAAAAAATTCAAAAAGACAAAATAAGCAATTAACTTGTAGAAATTAGCCCAAACAGGCCAGCTTGAGGTTGTTTTAAATTCAATATTGCTTCAATTAAGAAGAGATAATAGACATTTACTGATTTCAAGGCTTATTAATATGCCACGACACAAAGAAGAGAAGACTTTTGAGTAATTAGCAATCGTGCATGCATACGTAACCTAACATAAATATTTCCGTTTCATTAGTTAAGTTTGTAGCCTAGTTACATCTACTCCAGTTGATTAATTTTTTATTAATCAAAAATATTTTCATTCTCCATTTTCTTTGAATAAAAAGGCCAATTTGGTACACGAAACTCCGGCATATACGGATTCTAGGGAGGGGGCTAGATCACAATAAATCAATAATACGTAGTCTTACCTTACATTCGCAAAAATTTATTTTTACGCTTCGAACTCGTGACTTTCAAGTCACACGGCGACAACTCTTCATTTTCTTTAAACGAGTATGTAAAAATTTTAATTTTTTAAATTCTTTTTTTTATATACTAACAAAAAGCAAAAATTGTAACAAACATTTTGACATAGTTTTCGATGCAATAAAAAAAAGTTGAGAGCAATTAAAAGCCATGCAAACACTTTACCAAACCACATAGGCCTGCTTTGGACTAGGCCATTAAAACCTTGACTTTAGGTCCCAAATTTTAAGTTAATTTTTTGGTTCTTAAAGTATTTTAAATTACTTACATAGGTGTAAGTGTTGAAAGATTTGTTTTTATAATTAAAAGTATTAAAAGGTTTTTTTTTTCAGAAGAAATAAAAGGCCGGCCACTAAAAGTGCTCCACTATTTGAAAGCAACTGAAGGTTGTTTTCTGAACGCATTGATTACTTATAGTAATCATTTTAACTATAACGATTACAGTTACTTCTAGAGAAAAAAAAATTTCAAAATTAAAATTGATTAAAATTTATTTTTGATCGACCATGTTACAAGAAATTAGGATTGAATAGACTAGTCATGTTATCTATTGAGAAAGATATAATGAATGAGCTATATTACAAAATTTTAATTAATACTTTCACAACAAAAAATGCAAGAAGAGTTGTATTTAAATGACAATTTTGAGTTATTATAATGAAAAGTACTAATTTTTATAATTTTATTTTTTCTACTACAATTATATTTTGAGTTGATTATAATTTTTAAATTTTTAATATGTACAAATTTAAAAAAATCTTATTTTAAAAGTTCGTTTTAGACCTTATAAAAAATTCAATGCTGGGCCTGAAATCACATTGTTGAGTAGTTAATTAGCACTAACAAAAGAAATATTGTCATTGTGAAGGAGGCATGTGTGCTCTGGGTTTAATTGTTATTTTAATTGTAATTTTATAATTTGATTAGAATCGTTTATTATTTTAAGTTAGTCGTGTAGGCAATTCTTGTAAAATTTAAGATAAATTAGACATTATTATTTATATGATTGAAGCACATTTGTTTTCAAATAAAATAACCCATTTATTAGATTTTGATAAATAAATGTAAGATAAATGTGCACCGATCATATGACTACTAATGTCCGATTGACCTAACTATTTTACAAAAATTAACTACTCATTAAATAAAAATTAATGAACGATTAAAATAAAATTATACCATTTCAATTAAAATAACTTGAGGTTATTTCAAATTTAATATTTTTTAAATCAAGAAGGCAAGTGTGTGGAGCAAAGATAGACAGTTACCATAAAGAAGAGACAATGGGCAGTTACAAATTACAAAAGTCATATTTGATATCTTCAAATACAAAGATTGTTGAGGTAATTCAAGACTTATTAGTAGGTGAAAAATCCTCGTTCATAAATTGATTTATACTAATCAATTTTTCTTAAATAAGCTAAACGCTGCAAAAAGCTTAAAGTAATCAAATCTACAAGCAGAAAATAAACCAACCACAAACACACACGAGACGACGATTTTTTACGTGAAAAATCCTAAACCGGGTAAAAATCACGATACTACACTAGGTCTAGAAAATCAAACACTATAAAATTGTTGGTTACAAGAGAATCTTACAAACCGACGTTGTACCCACAACCAAACATTTGAAAGCTTACTCTTGCCGAATCCACGTGCACCAACTCCTGTGCTTGACTACCGCTGGAACCCACCACCGGACTTCAATGCTGACGGACTTCTCCACCAGATTTCAACACTTGAGAATTCTCTCAAATGACTCCACGAATCTAAACTAATTGTTGAAGCTTTGATTGACTTGATGATTGGCTTGAATGAGCGAAAAGGTAATGAATCATCAAGTCGTTGTAGACTAGCTTACGAGAATGCAGACTAGCTTGCGATTATGTTGGAATAATATATAAAAAGCTTGTGGTGGCTAGGTCTTCATAAAAATAAAATAAGGAGGTGCACAAAACAAGAAACCTTAGCTTCCTATTTATAAGAACCTATCAAAACCCTCCCAGCTGCTGCAATTGAACCCTGACTTGCTGAGGACCGCTCGAGCGGTCTATTCACCGCTCGAGCGGTGAAGTCTGAATGGCAGTATTTTTGTTACAGATGGTGAAATACCGAGATGTGTAAATGACTGCTCGATAGAGCGCTCGAGCGGTCTATAGAGCGGTCTGATACCGCAGACTATTTTTTGATATTTTCTGCTTCGTTTGTGTAGCGCTGCAATATTAAAATTATAACTCCAAAAGAACAAGTGTCAAAATATTAATAAATTAAATAAATAATTTGAATAATCATTTTTCACAGATTTTTCAAACTAAAACTGAATTAAATCAAAGACAAAATCCGTAACAATCTCCCCCTGTAGCAATTCTATGAAAAAACTCAATAAGCCAACTAATCCAATTAAAAAAACTGACACGACACAAGCAACAAGCAAGCAAAACGATACCAAAAAAAAATCAGACATGACACAAACAAAAACACTTTCAAAAAAAACTCCCCCTCAAACAAAACTCACCACAAAAAAAACACTCGACTTCCCCTAAACAAAACATCTAAGCCTAAGCCCTCTATTTTCTTTCCCTTTTTTGTCACGAATTGACAAACAAACACAAAAAAACAAACAAAACTTTTTTAGCAGGGAACAAGATTAAGAACAAGTACAAGTCTCAGGCATATTTGCGTTCGCTTAAAACTATAAAATCTAGTCAAATTGATTAAAACACACAGATTCTAAGATACCCTATATTCATACATAAACGAATACAATCAGAGTAGATTCTATATGAATACGTGTGTGTGTGTGTGACTTGAAATATTTCAAGATTTCAAGATCAAAATCAAAAAGGGGTATATAAATAGCCGATTCACGTTTATTTATCATATATCAAGGATATCATAAAGTCAAACTAGCGTTGACCCAATTTACTTTATAGGCTAACTCCCCCTCAACTAGAGACTGTAACATTTTCATGCTCTTCTTTTATTCCTTATACATATATATTACTTTCAAAGAGGGCTTTCACACTAGTACAAACAAAAAAGCAAAGTTCGCATAGGTAGCCATTTCCTAAGTAAAATTTTAGCACAAAAAACAAGGTGGCTGCACACTAGTACGTACGAAAAGACAAAGTCCGCATAAGTAGCCATTCCCTCAAGCCAAACAAACATAACCAAAAGAAGGAGGGAGTTTAAACATTAAGCTCAAGTGGGTCGCCACTATGTGGTTATTTTGTGAAATATTTAGACAACTGAAAGATAAAATAGACCCATTGATAAATATAATCCTAAGTGCGAAAGATCCTTGCATCTATCAATGTTTAAGTGGTGTACGGAATAGACTCATCTCTGAAAACGTATTATCCACTTTGAACTAGATTACTCAAAAAAAATGTGATAGTTAATTTCAAAACCTAAATTATAAAATTTCAGCTAAATAAAATAATACACAGAAAAAGTACTCAACCCTTAATAAAGTCCCCCACAATATTTTTTTTTAAACAACAAAAAAAAACTAAAAACTAAAAAAAACTCAAACACACAAAACAAAAAAAAACCAAGACCCAAAACAGACTAGGGACTACGACTAGCTAAAAAGCTGTCTAGCTCACTCTTTCGGACCCAAACTTTCTTTATTTTCAAAGGCACAGGTTCAGAGTTAAAAATTCAATTCTTTCTAGTTTGGTGTAGCAAGTTATATCTGAATCTATTTTGATCAATCAACCTAGTGCAGTAAGGTCTGATGTGTCCATTTATACCACAGTGATGACAAATAGGCACAAACAAATTATTCATATTCAAATTCATGCAATTGGAACGTAAATGACCAATATTCCTGCAATGATGACAAGTAGGAACAAATTTAGTCTTTCTTACCTCACCATATAAAATGGTGATTCTACCTGTCTGATTCTTTTACTTTTCACTTGCTTTGGCTGAAAAACTTGCAGATGATTTTTTTGAGCTTATGCCACTTTATGTTTTCACAAATTTTAGTGCAGACTTAGGTTGAATTGGCTAGTCACTTTTTTTTTTCCTTTTGTCGAGTTGCTTGAAGAAGACCAACAAAGCCTAGTCTACACATATCTATCACAGCCTTCTATGACCTAAGCATGTCATTCAGAGCTATAGTGCCTGCATTCAATTTCTTGAAAGTAGATTGAGCATTTAACAGATCTTTTTCAAATCTAATCAATTTTAATTCAAGATCAATTTTTAACTCAACACAAGCATGTAACTCTTTTTCAAGAAATTCAATCCTGGTTTGTTTAATTTGACACAATTCAGACAAGTCATTTTTTTCACATTTTGTAAGTTTTTCATACAAAATCTCCCTGTCTGATTTTAATTTCATAACAAGGTCTTGAGCTTCCGTTAGCTCTTGTTTAACACCGTCTCTCTTTTTTTCTCACAATTTCTATTTTTAACCAATTTTTCATTTTATTTGGTCAACTTAAAGCACTCTCTATAAAGCTTATCATAAGTTTGTTGAAGAGTTTTATCATCCTCACTTTCATCAACATTATTAATTTTCTCATTTTTAGAATCCTCAATTTTTTCAGTCTCAGACTCAACAGATTCCTTCTGAACAGAAGCAACAAAAGCTACAACCTCACCATCATCATAATCAAGTTCCTTCTCATCACTCGTGTCGGGTTCACTTTCATCATCCTAAGTGACTGTTAATCCCTTCTGTTTCTTTCTTAAAAAGTTCGAACATTCTTTAGCCATATGTCCATATCATTTGCATTCAAAGTACTGAATTTCATAAATTTGGCCTTTCAACCCTTTTTAAATAAAATTAGACATATTTTTGGTTTTGTCTTTACAGTGCTTCTTTTGTGATTTTTTCTCCTGATTTTACTTTTTAGTTTTTAAAATTTTATTGAATTTTTTCACAAAAATAGCTATCATCTTAGGGTCTAAATCATCATCGAAATCACTTGTAGAATCTTGAACTGAAGAGAAAGCCAAATTTTTTAAAACCTTTTTGTTTAGAAAGTTTAGCTCATAGATTTGCAGGTTTCTAACTAAATCTTCAACATAAATAGAATCAATATCTTTACGCTCTTCTATTGCTGTGACTTTTGGTTGGAACCGTTCGGATAAAGATCTAAGAATTTTTCAAACGATTTTAGAAGTCAAAATTTTTTCACCAAGATTAAACGAGGCATTCACAATATCACTTAATTTTGCATAAAAATCGTCAAAACATTCATCATCTTTCATACGTGGAGTTTCAAAATTTGTTGTGAGACGTTGAAGTTTTGAGATTTTTACGGTATCAGTCCCTTCGTGAGTGATTTCAAGAATATCCCATGCCTTTTTAGCCAAATCACATGTACTAATTCTACGAAACTAATCTTGTGTGACTCCACTAAAGATAGCATTTATAGCTTTGCTATTCCAGTCTGCATCCTCAAAATTAGCTTTGTCCCATTTACCCCCGAGCTTAGAGACAGTTACGCCATCAACAACACTAGTGGGAGGCTTGTAACCCTCAACAACAGAAAGCCAAACTCTTTCGTCAATAAATTTTAAAATGGCTCTCATCCTAACTTTTCAAAAGGGATAATTATGGCTGTCAAGCAGAGATGGTCTACCGGTTGAAGTGCCTTCTCTAAGAAAAATCATTTATTGCAAATCATTCAATGGATCACACAAAAAAAATTTCAAAAAAAATATTTGTAACCTACTTTGATACCAATTGAAAAATCTCCGTTATTAAACTGATTTGCACTAATCATTTTTTTAAAATAAGCTATACGCTGCAAAAAGCTTAAAGCAATTAAATCCACAAACAGAAAATAAACCAACCACAAACACACACGAGATGGTGATTTTTTACGTAAAAAACTCCAAATCGGGTAAAAATCACGAGACCGCACTGGGTCTAGAAAATCAAACACTATAAAATTGTTGATTACAAGAGAATTTTACAAACTGACGTTGTACCCACAACCAAACATTTGAAAGTTTACTCCTGCCGAATCCACGTGCACCAACTCCTGTGCTTGACTGCCACTAGAACCCACCACCGAACTTCAATGTTGGTAGACTCCTCAACCAGACTTCAACAATTGAGAATCCTCTCAAGTGACTCTACGAATCCAAACTGATTGTTGAAGCTTTGATTGACTTGATGATTGACTTGAATGAGCGAAAAGCTAATGAATCATCAAGTTGTTGTAGACTAGCTTACGATAATATAAACTAGCTTGCGATTATGTTGGAATAACATATAAAAAGCTTGTGGTAGCTAGGTTTTCATAAAAATAAAATAAGGAGGCGCACAAAACAAGAAACTCTAGCTTCTTATTTATAAGAACATGCCAAAACCCTTGCTGCTGCTGCAATTAAACCCTGACTCGCCGAGGACCTCTCGAGGGGTCTATTCACCGCTCGAGTGGTGAAGTCTGAATGGCATTATTTTTGTTGCAGATGATGAAATATCGAGAGGTGTAAATGACCGTTCGAGCGTTCTATCGGGCGGTCTAATACCACAAGTTATTTCTTGACATCTTCTTCTCCGTTTGCGTAGCCCTGCAATATTAAAATCATAGCTCCAAAAGAACAAGTGTTAAAATATTAATGAATTAAATAAATTATTTGAATAATCATTTGTCACAGATTTGCCAAACTAAAACTGAATTAGACCGAGACCAAAATCCGTAACAGTAGGCCATGTAGAAAAGAAGAGAATAACTTATGAACAATCAACCAGGGTTCATGTAAAAGTTAACTAGCATAAATATAAGAGTAGAAAAATTCATCAGTTTAGTTTGCACAGCAGTTATTTGTATTCCATCCAATTTACTTTTCATCCTAAACACACACAAATAAACTATAAATAAAGCAAAATAAAAAAAGAAACAAAAAAATTTTCTCCCTCATTAGGTCGTCAAAAGCATATGAGTGAAGACTTTCTTAATATCTTCCGTGGCTAAAATATTTTTGTCATAAACCAAGACATTTTGTGCAAATCATGATTGTTAGTCCTAGGAAACTCAAGAGGGGATAAATTGGATTTTAAAAACAATAATAACAATTTAATTTTTTTTTAATTTCACAAACAAGTATAGCAAATATATATATCAACAATGAAATTAAAGAAGTTAACGAGAGAAATTAGAATCACACACTGAGATTTATAGGAGTTCAACTTCTTTCAAACCTGCATCCACTCCCCAAGACTCTCCTTGATAATTTGCACTAAAATTGAATTTTTCACAGATGCGTTCAAAAGTTTTTACAGCTTCAAAATGTTTCTACAAACAATCTCCTGCTTTCTAAATACTCTTGAGCAATTCTTTAAGAAGTTTTTACTCTCTTAAAAGATTACAAGGGTGACTCACCCTTTACAATAAATGAGATTTGAATCTGAGATTCACTAACAATCACTTCTTACAATGATTAAAAAAAACGAGCAAGGGAGTGAGAGAATTATGGCTGAGAGGAGTAAATGAGCAGTGAATGCTTTCTTGAAGGATTTGAGCTTTCAACGCAATGAATAGAATAGTGTTCAGAAGTTTTTAAGCTCTGAAAATTTGACTCCTTATATAACCCACTGAAGTAAATGACCGTTGGTGGGTTGGTGAAGACAATAAATATTCTGAAAAAGTTACCATTAGAGACAGCACATAATTTGAAATCCGTCGCAGGAGTCAGTACAAAAATCTTCGGTGTCGACACAAATTGGTCTTAGCCCTAGTTCTTGGGTAAATGTGTCGACTCAGTGCTTCGTTGGTGTCGACCTTATTTCTGCATTTTTCTCACCCACACAGTGGTATCGACTTATGGAGTTTTTGGTGTCGACTTATGCATATCTCCAGTTTTTCAGCTGGGACCTTAGGGTTGACTCATATCAGATTTGGTGTCGACTCAAGACTTCATGGTCTACTTGTAGTGTCGACTCAAGTCTTCATTGGTGTCAACTCTAATGAGAGACTTTAGCTACTGAAAATTCGGTGTTGACATAACTTCGTTTTGGTGACAACCCTTTTAGTTAGATTTAGCTACTGGAAAAACAGTGTTGACCCTTCTTGGATTTGGTGTCGACCCTGGAAGTCTGACTTAGCTATTGGAATCTTGGTGTCAACACGACTTCACTTGGGTGTTGACCCAAACTCTTTGTTCTCGAAATGTGCCTTCGTGTTGACTCAAATGCTCTATGGTATCGGCACTTTTTGGATCAGAGTCCGAAAAATGACTTGAAGTCTTGGTGTCGACCCGTTGCTCTTTGGTGTCGACACGTTGAGTTTTCTGGATAGTATCTAGGTGTCGACTCATGTAACTTTGGTGTCGACACATAGAACCCGAGATTTGAAACCTAATGGATCACTTGATGTCGACTCAAATGTGTGTTGGTGTCAACACAAGTTGAATCCCGTCAAGGTACTGAGGTGTCGACACATTCTGCATTGGTGTCGACTCAACTTGGAACTCAGTTCAATACTAGAGGTGTCGACCCAAACCTATTTGGTGTCGACACACCTGAGTTCCTGAAACATCTTAAGCAAAGAGATTGAGGTGTCAATCTTAAACTTCAATGGTGTTGACACTTGAGTTTATCAAGCGTGCTTTGCCTTAAGATGTCGACCTAAAAGCCAATTGGTGTCGACACAAAATATTCTGTTCAAGAACAAAAGTGTCAACCCATTTGGCACAATATGTCAGCACAAATAGCATAAGGTGTCGACTCATTTGGCTTGTAATGTCAAAACTACCTCTTTAAAAATAATTAAATATAATCTTTTTAAATCAATTTAATTTAGAAAATGAATTACTAAAATCATCAAAATCTATTTAAAATTCGTTTTGGCTAAACAATGATATTCTGTGACTAATTCATGTGGTCACAAAAAGTGCACCATGATATTTATAACATCTTTCACAACTAAATATATTTTTCTCGCCAATCAGTACATTCTGCGACTACATTTTGGTCACCAACACTCTCTTAGCCTTTCGTTGCAAACAAAAATGGTGTTGGCTCCAAACTTATGGTGGTTAAATTCAATTTTAGTCGCCTAATGTTTATGACTAAGGGACCAAATTTTAGTTGGTTACCAAAAGTTTTTAATTCCGCAACTAATGTAATTTTGGTCGCCAAAAATGTTCTTTTTTGTAGTAAAGAAGACACTAAACTGCAAACATAATTTTCTGATCTTATTAAAGTCTTTCACTTTATCGGTCTCAACTAGAAAGATTTATTTTTGGTAATATGTTTGTATCTGTTTGGCTAGATTATATTGTATTTTATAGGATTTGAATTTTTTATTTTATTTGGTCTATATATAATTAGGTTGGAGTGAGGTTAGAAGCCACTAGAAATTCAATTTACATAGAGTTTAAAATTATATGGACTTGT
This sequence comes from Heliamphora exappendiculata, assembly GCA_034768845.1. Classification (NCBI taxonomy): domain Eukaryota; kingdom Viridiplantae; phylum Streptophyta; class Magnoliopsida; order Ericales; family Sarraceniaceae; genus Heliamphora; species Heliamphora exappendiculata. The sequence goes on along the minus strand of JAOTRH010021832.1, from coordinate 10,220 downwards.
GGGCTTTTAGGGTTTCATGGTGTGTCTATAAATAAGACATTTGATGGAAGCTCTACGGTTTGAGGAGAGAAATATAGTAAAGATAGCTGGTAGAAAGTAGGAAGTGATTTTACTCTTTTACATTCGACGTGGTAGAATATTTGCTCTCTCACTTTTGGATGTATGCCGGTGTAGGCCGAACCACGTAACTCTTCTGTGTTGGTTATTTTCTCAATTTTTGTGCGTGGGTAGTTTTTTTGTTTATGTTTGGAGATTGGTGATTAAAATCCTAACAAGTGGTATTAGAGCCGATAGTTGACAATTCAAATCTGTGGTAGGTGGTTGAAGCAAGGTAATATATTTTATTTCGTACTGTTTAAATCAAAAATATTTAATTCACACAAAAAAGGGTGAAAGAAGTGGCATTATTGTGGCATGTTGGTTGAGTGAGTTTTGATATTGGAGCAGATCAATTGGTGAGAATCAAGTATTGGTGTTAATATCATCAATTGGTGTTGAGAATCGAATACGAGTGACTTTACTTGGTATTGGCATTCATTGCTTTAGTTTGGAATTGAAACTCATTCATGATTAGCCGAGACAAACAAATCACAACATCAACACGTCTTCACATTCAAGTTGACCATTTAGAGTGGGTGCTAATCTAGTACGGTTACATGGTTCATATCGACGCTTAGCTCGTATATATAGCAAATTAATTAAAGGAGAAAGAGTCTTTCAAAGTCTTTCATCGGTACTATCAAATTTTTTAGATTATGTACTGTTTGATTGGATTAGACAAATCAACATAGATTGAGATTGGTCGGGTGTTATTAAAGGTAGCTAGGAATGATCAGGTACAATCATAGGAGAATTGAGTTTTGTGACAAGGGTTATACATATTTGGTATTGCGACGAGTTCAGATTATGGTGTATTATCAAACACAAAGCTAATGGCGTTGAAGATTTCATGTTTCATGATTGAGTCCCTTTAACGACCACAACGACTTCACTTTATGGCAGCAAAGGATGAATAATATTTTGGCCTGTGAGGAACTAATCAAGACTCATAGAAAAAAGTCAAAAAGAACTTAAATGATGAAGGATGTAAAATGGAAAGAGATGTACAACTTGGCGAACAATACATTCTAGTTGTATCTCGAGAATAATACTATTTGGAAACTCATCAAGAAAAGTGATCTAGTAAAACTTTGGGATAAGATGGAGAATAACAAGTACAAGTCTAAGTATTGACAAATCGATTGTCTTTAAAGAAACAGATATTTGCACTTTAAATGGTAGAGGAAGCGAAGTTTATGGAGCACTTTGGACATGTTCAACAAGATACTAACAGATTTGGATTCTATCAACACAAAAATCAAGGACGATAATAAAGCAATTCTTTTATTGTTTCCTTACCATCATCATACGAGCATCTAAGAATCACACCGATGTTTGAAAAAAGATACTCTTAGTTTAGATGAGGTTGTTGTTGCTTTCATGTCTTATGAGATGTTGAAGAAGAGGGAAAGTGACAGTTCATTCAGAGAGAGGATCATGGTTACATTAGGCAATGGAGAAATCAAAAGCAGAACGATAGTAAGGCAAGAGAGGTCTATGACGAAAGGTCATTCTAGGTCGAGAGATTACAAGGTGATTTGCTACTATTATGACAATGAAGATTATCAAGAGAGGAATTTTTTGAAGTATAAGACAGATAAGAAGAAAGACCAATCGTCAGAGACTATGGTTACAAAAGACTCTAACCATGAAGACATAGACGTGCTCATAGGTATTTCAGGTATGAGAAATTAGATTTTACATATTCGTTCTACATGTGTGCAATCAGAGAATATTTTGATACGTATCAGTCATGTGATGGAGGTATTGTCAGGATAGCTAATAATGCAATGAGCAGATTTGTTGGCGTGGGGATAGTGCCGTTTTGCATGTTTAGTGGGACAATTTTGATCATGCCTAGGGTTAGACATGTGTTGAATCTAAGGAATTAATTTCTCTAGTGACGCTGGACTCGAAAGGGCTACAGATTCTCATCCAAAGGTAGAGTTCTTTGGATTTTAAAGAAAAATAGAAATGTGCTATAAGTATAGATAATTTAAAACCTATACATACTCGTAGGGAGTGTTGTGACATGTGGAGATATTAGCAAATATCAAATAAGTAGTATAGGTAGGCAACGCACATAGACAAAGTATAAGAGTGATCAAAGTGAACAATTATTGCGAAAAAACACATGTAACAAGCGCAATGGTACACAGAAGGGACGAAGTCAGAGAAGTTTGCTAGTGAGAAAATCAAATAGTGTGCAAGATATCGGCAAGATCCAATACTAACGGTTGTACGTTGAATGTTTATTAGAAAGTTATGGGTAAAAAGACTAATACGACAGACGTGACAGAATGGTGTACACCTCGGTAGAAATAAGTTTCATTTGCTCTTGATTTCGTTACTGGTGGTGATCTTTCTGGTTGTATGCACAAAAGAGGAGAGGTGAAGCTACGTTCTTCTATAAAATAGCCAGCTTTAGGTCACCCCGGGTAAGAGTGCGGGCACCACGTTGTAGAGGTGTGGGCTATGCTATTTAGATGTGGCAATTCGACAACGACGATATAATCAATATCGACGCTAGTTATCTTTATAATAGTTTGCAGAAGTCAAGCCAATATAGAAATTGTTAGGCTAGATTGTCTTGTATTCTACACGGCTTGTATTTTTTATTTTATTTGGTCTATATATAATTGGGTTGGAGTGAGCCTAGTAGCCCGTTATAAATTCAATTTGTATAAAATTTAAAATTATATAGACTTATAGGCTTTTAAGATTTAATGGTTTGCCTATAAATAGAACACCTAATAGGAGCTTTAGAGTTTAAGAAAAAAATACTGTGAGGATAGCTAGTAAAGAGAAATGAATGCTTGTACTATTTTACATTCGATGTAGTAGAATATTTACTCTCTCGGTTATGAACGTTGGCTAGTGTAGGCCGAACCACATAACTTCTCTATGTTGATTATTTTTTTCATTTTGTACGTGAATATTTATTTTCATTTGCATTCAAAAATTAGTGATTAAAATCCCAACAATATTTAATTTCAAGCATCAAAATTAACATGATTCAATAAAAGTAATGACCCTTTTTAATATATTCTTGACTTTTGTACAAGCGACAATTAATCAAATGGAGTTGCGTGACTTGAAAAAAGGGTCAATTTGATAAACTCAAATTCGTTTGGCCCACGAGAGAGAAAGAGAGGCAACAACCGTTGGCTTGTTCTTTCATAAGTCTTAAAACTTAAGTATAACAAAGACTTGATTGGAAAGGTCACATGGGGTCACATAGCACGTCAAGTTTTGGTTGCTATCATGGATGATGCGGCGAGCCTGGGGCTCGGAGTTAATTTTCTCATCTTAATTGACCTTCTTGAGCAAATCCCAAAATGCCAATATCATCATAATTTATAGTCAAGGTTCATTTAGTAACCTGACTTGATTTTTTTTTTTAATTGTAAGCTAAATAATTTAATATGTTTGGTATCCGTGGTAAAGGGTATCCGTCGTAAAGGCGGCTTATCGTGGATAATTTTATGTGTAAGTTTTTTGCGAATATAATTTGAAATAAATAAACCAGATTTAAATATTTGTGATATGAATTATACCCCAAATAAATTTGAACTTATATTCATTTCAAATCATGAATGATAATTTTATGAGTAAGTTTTATGCGTTGCTCGATTCGCTCGATTCGCTGACTCATTACTCATTCTTTCTCGACTCGATAAGGATTGTAATCTTGAGATATGTAGTCTTAGTGTTGATTTATAAAAATGCTAAGTACCCACAAAGTATCCACAATCGGAAGTGAATATTTTAAACTAAATTATTTTCCATGTGGGTTATATGTACCCAAGCAAATATGAACCATTCATTTTAAATTATAGATATGACCGAGTAAATTTTTTGGTTGCCGATTCCTGAACCCGTTACTCATTTCTTCCCGACTCGATAGGGATTGCAATTAATCTCAAGATCTGTAGCTTTACTATTGATGTATAAAAATACTAGTTACCCATAAAATTATCTATAATTTAAAATAAATAGTCCAAATTAAATTATTTGTGATTTGGGTCATATCCCATGTGAATTTAGATCATTAGTTTCAAATTATAATTAGTTTTATGGGTAAGTTTTATGGTTGTACAGTCTTCCTATTTTTACTTAAAGTCACTCAAAAATTAACTCTCAAATAAAAAAAATTTATCTGATATGGTGACTAAATGTTAATTTTTATTAATTATACTTTTTACTTGCTTTTTTAAAGGTAGGAAATGGGGTGTTTGTTATTGTTACTGTTAGTAACTTTTTAATTTTTTGTTACTAAATTTAATTATAAGTTATAATTTTTTTTAAACACTTATAATTTTTACTAGAAATAACAATTATTTTTTTTTTTATTTAGTTACAAGTTACAATTATTATCAAATATTTATAATTTTTGCTACAAATTACAATAAATAAGCTACTAATTTTAGTAATATTAAACATCCTAAAAAATACCTAACTTTACAAAATAAAAAGTCAAACTAAGATATTATAGAGGATAAATTGTAAAAAAGTACTTGAAGTATTAACTTTAATTGAAAACGCGTTTATCTCTGCAAGAATGATGCATTTTGAGGTGTTGAAGTAGAAGAGAAGCGAGGTTATGATTGGGATTTTGAATAAGAGGACCTTAGGTTTTTTTGTTTTTTTGTTTTTTTTAGTGTGTGAGAGATTTTGGAACTTATCTAATTAAATAACAGGAATTTTAGCTAAATATTTTAAAAAATAAGTTTTAATGTATAAGGTTCAATTGCGTGATTTTTCTTAAAAATACCCTGTAAATAGATAAATTTATCTATTTGATATACATCTGTTTAATATGCAAATAGATAAATTTATCTGTTCGCATATCAACACAGATAATGCAAACAGATAAATTTATCAGTGTTTTTTATATGTATTTTTAATAAAACAAAAAAAATTATCTGTATTTTTTACACGTGCTTATAATAAAATACAGACAAATTTATCTATATTCTTTATACATGCTTTAAAAATATACAGATAAATTTATCTATTTTAAGGTATTTTGTCTTAAAAAAATCTTACACCTTAAAACTTTTATAAGAATAGATCTTACTCGTTAAAAAATCTTATACTATATAAAAAATAGTAAACGACCTATAAATTAGATTATTCACAAATTTTTTGTTAAATAAAATTATAAATAAAGCTATTTATGAAGTGTTTGCAATTATTATTAAGTTTGTTCTTCAATCGTCACTTATTTAAATTTTTTTAAAGTCACTAGAAATTTATTTGACTGTTTATTTTAGGGGTTTAAAATTTACCCATGTGCGCACAAATAGACCCATACACCCCATTGTCAAAAAAAACAAAAAAACAAAAACAAAACAAAACAAAAAAATAAAAAACAAAAGGGATTGTAATCATCCTATGGCTGGGCCATTGGCCAACAGTTCTTTTTACGGGTGATTGTGACTTGGCATGTGGAGAAAAGGGAGTGTCAATATCAGCTTGTCAAACCAGTAACGCATGCATGAGTTCTTCAATTTTCAAGTTAAGGGATTAATTGTGTTTGGCCTAATTTTTTTTTATAAATTTTTAAATTTTTTAGTTTTTTTATAAAATAAATAAATAGATATAAAAACATGTAAAAAAAACTAATTAATTATAATAAAAATTCAAACAAGTAGACTTTTTAAGATGCTTTTAAGTAAAAAAATCTTTCAAAAAGACTAAGCCAAACATTGACTAAGGGCTTGTTTGGGGTAACTTTTAAACTAGCTTTTTTATAAAAAGTCGGTTTTTAAACTGCACTGTTTGGTTTTAAAAAAATTAACTTTTTTTCTATATTTTAATTAAAAAAATCAATACATATTCCAAACACTAACTTTTTTTCAAACAAAATTACTATAATATCATTACATAAAAAAATCAATCCTACTCACAAAAACAAAAATAAGGTCATTTTAAACAATCTAAAAAGAACAAAAAATCAAAAAAATTACTATAAAAAATTATCTCAAATAATTTAACTTTTTTATTCTTTTTTTCTCTTAAAAAACTAAATCTCTTATAAATTAAACTTTTTTTTTATAGGAGTACAGGGACAGCGAACAGGGGAGGGAAGAGGAGGGGAAAAAAGGATTGGGAAACTCAAATCGCTAACCGGATGAAAAGTCTATAAGGTTAAGACTACTGAACTGCTAAGTTTCTCATAAACTAAACTTTTTAAACATTTTAAATTGACCCTAAAAATATGCTTCGAATACCTTCTTTAAACTACAAAACCTACATAAAACAAACTAGGTTGTTCATATATATTGTATTTGGAATCTACAACTGTAAATTTTAAATTAAATATGAACGCTAACGATTTGTTTTTTTGCAATTTGTAGTTTAAAATTTGTGTCCGTTGCATTACTGCTGAGGATAACATTTCAAGATTTTCTGATTCCTTTTTATTATGCCAAAGCAAACCCTTTAGTCCTATCCGGGCTAAATGTTCAGAATTTTATTTATTTTTGTTTACTGTAAATTATTTTTATTTTTTAACTTATTTTATTTTATTTTTTTGAATCGTCTTAATGATATAAATTAAAGAGTAAAAAAATTTTATTAAAAAATAAAAAAATTTCACTAATGACGAAAATAAGTAAAATCAAAATAAGAATTTGCTTATTGATTTATTTTAGCATATTTTTTATTTTTTTGAAAATTTTTTTATATTTTGATTAAAAAATTTATTTTTTCGACTTGTCTCGATGAAAAAAATTAAAAAGTATAATAATTTAATTAAATAATTAAAAAATTATTAAAAATAAAATTAAATAAATAAATAAATAATTATTCCAAACTGGCCAAAGCAAATCTATACACAAAAATATCTCCAAAGTGAGGACGGAGTTCTGGTGAGGTTAATAGACTTGTCATAGTCTTGTCATCTGGCAGTCATGAATTGTAACATACCCCAATTCAACCGCAAAATTCATTCTAATGCCCCTAGGTGTAGTGCAATTGATCTTTGGAGGAGTATATAAAGTCCTGACGAATCATATTAGGAGTTTAAGTGTAGGTTTAAATTTTAGCAGTTGTGTTCCTAAACTTAATTGGTGTGCACGTTGTGAGATCAATTCATACGGCCAGTATTTTTTTCACGTCGAACACAAGTAAAAAAAAAAAGCCAATTTTGGCCCGAATTTTGACGGGAGCTATATGGGAAATTTGATTATATACCCAAAAAAATTCATTCTAAGTCAGATAGAATATGATAAATAAATAATACTATAAGTCTCGTATATTTTTGTTATATAGGAAAATATGTGGATAGAATTATTAGGTTTTGAAATTTTTTGTTAATATTTATTAAGAATTGTGATTAAAGATGAGATTAAACAGTTAGAATTTTTTTAAAGAGAGAAAATGACTGGCATTAACCCCTCTGATCTCCTTCTTCTATTCTCTCTTCCCTTTTGCTTTTTTCATCTCCTCTCCTCTCTCCTCTCCTTTCTCTTTGTCTTTTGCTCTGTTTTGTTTTCAATTTTATTTTTTGTCTGTTTTTTCTCGTTTCATTATCCTTTGTCTTTTGCTCTGTTTTGTTTTTAATTTTATTTTTAGTGTATTTTTTCTCATTGCATTATCCATTCTCTTTCACCCTACACGCTTAAGATAGCACCTTTAGATTTAAACATTTATTATTTTGGCACAAGTATTAACGCTAATAATGCTAAAATTGTAGTTAGGTAATCACATCTAACCTTCAAAAAGTCATTTTACAAGTTTGGTAAAAACCATAATACCACTCCAATTAGATGTGAAAGAAGGACAGTATTTTGCGTGTTATGATAATCAATTTTTAACTTTTAATTTTTTAGTTTTGTTTTGGCGTATTTTAATAATGTCTTCATATATGGAGGTTAATAATTCTACTTGTTTTGACTTCTAGTTCTCCTTGTATGGGTTTTTTTTGGGTCCCTTTGTGGAGAATTTTTTTATTATTTTGAAGGATTGTTTTACATATGATGTATCTCTTTATTCAACCATATGATGGATTTGTAATGCATTTATATCTCATGACATTTTTTAATAAAAAAAATGAGTTGAAAATTATAAAAATAATTATTAGTCGTGTTGGATAAGATGAAAACATCATTCGAATACTCATCGTAGTAACATCAGGATCCCAATACTAATAATTCAATGAATAGTCCAAGATTTATCAAACTATTAATCTAAATTCTATAATACAAATATAAAATTGTGAATTTTACTGTGCAAAATTTAAAAAGTGAACCCCACATATTCCCTTACTCAACCCCTCTCTCCTAATCCGTCATTCCAAACTAGCCCTAATATTTATGTGATTTTAAAAATTAGGTCCCATTTTAAATAATTGCTTATTTACTTATTTTATTTGATTTATTTTTATTTTTAATAATTTTTTAATTATTTAGTTAAATTATTATATAACTTCTCTTATCGAGACGAAATAAAAAAATAGTAAAAAAAATTTAATAAAAATATAAAAAAATTAAAGAAGGCAAAAATAAACCAAAATATCCCAATAACTCAAATCTTATGTTGTTTTTTTTTTGTTAGTACTTTTCTTTATCTTTTTTTATCAAATTTTTTTATTTTTTCAATTTATTTTATCTCTGTCCTTGAAGTTTTAATTATTGCCATGGCAACTTCTTCCATTCCTTTAATCAATGGTTAGTCAATTCCTTCAATCAATCAATAGTTAGACAATTATTAATTAATTTGGTATAATGTCAACAATTAAAAATATTAAAATATTAATTTTATTTTTGTTAGACGTGTTTAATTTTATTATCTTTATATAACTTAAAAGTAATGCTAATAGTAATTTATATATACAATGGCTAAAAATAAAATTCTAAAAAATTAAAATTATATTGTAAGTCCATAAACTATGACAATTGTTAGGAAATTAAGCCCATGGTTTAACTTTTTTTTCTATTTGATAAATTTGTGACAAATTATTTTATATCTAATTCTTTAGTGTTTGATATTTGTTTTTTTGAAGATTGCAGCGTAGCAAAAACAAAACAAAAAACATCAAAAAAATTTAGTGTCAAACAGTTCGACAGACCGCTCTAGCGGTCCATCAAATAGTTAGTCATTGCTCTCACTTTCTATATCCCGTATGCATTATTATTACTCAGAAGGTTGAACAAGACAAAAATACTGCAAATAGGACTCAACTACTTGAGTGGTGAATAGACCGCCCAAGCGGTCCGCGGCGTGAACTGACTTAAAATTGCTGCTACGGTTTGTTGTTTTGATACTACTACAAAAATCATAAAAGATCTCAGTTATAAATTGAGATTAAAAAAATACCATCTCGGTTGTTAAATCGAGATATATCAAGGCGTGATTAAAATGTCCTAAAAACAATCTCAATTAGTAACCGAGATAAAAATAATAATGAAAAATCGAGATTGTATACTTTTAATCTCGGTTATTAGTCGAGATGGAAAGCAATAAAAATCAAGATAGTATACTTTTTAATCTTGGTTAATAAGCGAGATAAAAACATTGACAAACTGAAATTTGGTATAGTTTTAATCTTAGTTAATAACTGAGATGAAAACTAAGATAATTAATTTTTTTTAGTGTCATTTGTTCTTGATAAATCTAGCTAGCTATCAATACCTGTTTTAATTAGTTGAAAACATATCTACTACTACGCAACCTTTTAATCACAATATCAACAATACAACTATATATTTCAAATTTAATATATCAAAACAGCTCAATGATGCATAATACATCAAAATCGGTATAACAAAAATATATAGCTCAAATTCAATCTCAAAATAATTCACATTTTTTCAAAATAACTCTGACAAGAAAAGCTCAAAACATCTTAAAACAGCTCATGCACCTCCTTGCTTCATGAATGTATTATCTCTTTGTTAAATTCAATATGAAAACAATACTATAGTTCAAATGACCAACAATACCGTCCCTACCAATGACAATCACCTTCATATCAATACCCACAACGAATTAAAATTAAAAATAAAACTCTAAATGAATTAAGATTAAAAATGGATTTCTAAATTATCATTAATACAAATTTACAAAATTTGGTCACAAATTTACAATTTGGGAACAAAAAGAATTAATTTTGA
>JAOTRH010021821.1:0-22029 GCA_034768845.1 Heliamphora exappendiculata | reverse complement strand
AAAAATAAAAATGAAAAACCAATCGCTTAGTTTTTCATATTTTCTTTAAAAATTAAAAAAACAAAAGAGAGAAGAAAAAGGCAAGACTTTTATTTTTATAATTTTTGCTAAAATAATCACCCATTTATTTGTTTGCATCTAAACCCTAACCCTAGTGTTCTTACTGTTTTAATCTCCATTACAAAGGTACCTTAGCTAAGATTTGTAGTCTGATATCCAAGTTTGTTATAATTACAGATCTCAAACATTCACAATCATCATAGGTATCAAAATAAATCACCATCATCACATCACATCATATCATTATCATATCACATGAAGGATCCTAGGCATGCGTCTATGTTTGAGATATATCATAAAAAAACATTCTCTGATATTGATAAAGTAAGGATGAAAAACTTACCAATGGACGATGGGGAGAAATATGCTGATCAAGCTCCCGAAAAAGGATATCAGCAACAACAGCATCAGTGGCTGGCTCATAACGCTGCATCCCACCCAGAACCAGGCGATGGGGGACCGGGGCATACATGTGTAGATCAAAAGGCACTGGGTGGTCCTCCTCAGCATCGGGATCGAGGAAATCAGTCATCTCAGCCTCAGCAACAGCGTCTGCAGCTGCCTGTTCCTTGGCAGCTGCTCGTGCCTCCTCCTCAATGACATGACGAGAGGCACGCTCCACCTCAAGGGTAAAGGCATCCATCGCAGCAGAGGGCTGCGTAGTGGTGACCCCGCCTGTAGAAAGGCTGGTGGTTGTGCCCCCAAGAGTCCCCATGACGGAGCTCTCACAAGGGGAGGAACCGCGGATAGCTCCTGCGATATCTTCAAGATACCCATGTCCCGCCATGTTAGAATGAGCAAAGGAAAAGGCTAAAAGGCAAGGAAAAAGAAAGAGAGAGTTTGAGAGAGTTTGGAGAGCAAGGAAGGTTAGATAGGGTGGATATGAGAGAATGAGCCCTCACCCGCAAGCCTTAAGGGCCTTATGCGCGTGTAGAGGTGGCGGTCGCCTCCTTCAGTGTTGGCAACCGTTAGGTTTTTGGAAAGACACGTGGCAACTGCTATGTTGTATGGATTTTGAGTTGGCGATTGCCATGTCAGACGAATTTTGTCTCGGCGGCCGCCAGGTTGTCAATGGTTATATCACGGCTTTGGGGTTTTGAGGGGCTGTTTAGGGGTCTTTTATTATTTGTGCGTGTTTATTTCATTTTTCCTTTTAGTGTGTTTATTATATTTGTGTGTTTATTTTATGTGATTATTTTCTTTTGTGCGTATTGACTTCGTGTGTGCTATTTTCAAAAATATTTTGTTAGTAAAAATAATTTTCAAAAATAATTTTTCTTAAAAATAATTTTTATACCATTTTCTTATTTTGTGTGTTTTTCTAAAAATAATCTTAAGAGCTTTTCAAAAATAATCTTAAAATCTTTGGTGTTTTTCAAAAAAATTTCAAAAATATTGTGTGTTTAAAAATGATTTTAAATTTGTGTTTTTTCATCAAAAATGATTTTGGTGTTTTGCATATGTAATTTGTATATTTTTTATTTAATCCTTATCTTTTTTAGGATTTCTATCTAGATAAATGTAATTTTAAACTGTGACTTGGCTTTTAATTATTTTTATTCCATGCTTTGTCTCGAATTTTTAGGTCTTAACTCGACCGAATTTTTAGGTCTTGACTCGTCTCGAATTTTTAGGTTTGGACTCAACCTAATAATTCGTGGTTTCTCTCCGGATAAATTTAATTTTAAGCTGTGACTTGGCTTTTAATTATTTTTATCTCGTGCTTCATTTCGAATTTTTAGGTCATAACTCGACCTATTAAATCGTTATTTCTCCTCCCGATAAATTTAATTTTAAGCCGTGACTTGACTTTTAATTATTTTTATCTCATGTTTCGTTCTGAATTTTTTGGTCTAGACTCAACCTATTAATTCGTGGTTTCTCCTCTCGGCAAATTTAATTTTAAGTCGTGACTTGACTTTTTATTATTTTTATCCCGTACTTCGTCCCAAATTTTTAGGTTTTGACTCGATCTATTAATTCGTAATTTCTCCTCTAAGTAAATTTAATTTTAAGTCGTGACTTGACTTTTAATTATTCTTATCCCGTGCTTCGTCCTAAATTTTTAGGTCTTGACTCGACCAATTAATTCGTAATTTCTCCTCCAAGTAAATTTAATTTTAAGCCGTGACTTGGCTTTTAATTATTTTTATCCCGTGTTTCGTTCTGAATTTTTAAGTCTTGACTCGACTTATTAATTTGTGGTTTCTCCTCCCGATAGATTTAATTTTAAGTCGTGACTTGGCTTTTAAATTTTTTTATCCCATGTTTCGTTCCGATTTTTTAGGTCTTGATTTAACCTATTAATTTGTAGTTTCTCCTCTAGGTAAATTTAATTTTAAGCCGTGATTTGATATTTAATTATTTTTATCCTGTGCTTTGTCCTAAATATTTAAGTCTTGACTCAACGTATTAATTCGTAGTTTCTCCTCCAAATAATTTAATTTTAAGTCGTGACAGGGCTTTTAATTATTTTTATCCCGTGCTTTGTCCTGAATTTTTAGGTCTTGACTCGACCTATTAATTTATGGTTCTCTCCAAATAAGAATGGTTTCAAAGTCTTGACTTGACTTTTTAGTTATCTTTACCCCGTTACCATTCCGAATTGTTTGGTCTTGACTCGACCGATCAGTTCGTTGTTGCCTTTTCAATTAAGATAATTTTTAGGATCTTGACTCGATCCTTTTAATTATTTTATTCCCAGTTGAGTTCTTAGATCTTGTAACGTCCCGAATCCCCGGAACCCATGGACACAACCTAAATTATCCCACATGAAAGCTATCAACAATGACTTTCTTAAATACAACACTTTATTTCCTTTAAGTAATCATAAATTAAACATTTTATTCTAATGAGAAACACATGTGCCACAAAGGCTAAACAAAATTTTCAATTTTCAAGAGTTCATTTACGACACTGGTATTATTACAATTATCCACTTCACTTTCTGCACAATTATAATCTAAATATAAAGAAATATTAACTCTTCCTCATAGCATTTTCCCCACATGCATCCTCTGCTATGCTATCGTCCTGGATCCACGAAACCTGAAATGGTTTTGTATATATACATGAGCCGCAGCTCGTAGAATAAAGACAAACTCTATGCTAAGCATGATTTGTGAGGTGTGATGGGTTCAACCAGAATAAAAATACAAGTTCCATAAATTCACTATTTATTTTCACGCACGCCAAGTAATTCATTCATGTAACCTTTTTCCACATATTCCTTTCTTTCAAATTTATTCTCGATACCCAATTTTTCACAAAAACCCAATCACATTTTCATTACCCGATTTATCACAAAAACCGTACCACAACAATGAACCGGCGTCGGGCGCAGCTTATAGAAACCCTTCCCTATTTCCCAAATAGGGTACGCGAAGCCATTGGGTAATAGATAGCTCTATAACTCACCATGACACAACACCACATTTCAGGAGCTAACCCGTGGGCATGTGGTCCCTATCTTATGCAAGTTTTCAGTCTCTCACCGCGGACCCACCAGACCAACTTAATTCACATCAACTCATACGATTTATTGAAATCAAGTGTTTAGTTTTCACATTTAATCTTTGAATGTAAACCTTCGCAGGCTTTCACCGTAGGACCGCAGCCCCTCATTATGCAAGATCCTTCGCGGGCTTTCACCGTAGGACCATAGCCCCTCATTATGCATATCCTACATTTCAAATTTTCACATGTTGATTCACATTTCACAATCTGTTCTTTATTGTAAAACCACATTTCGTTCGAGTATTTTAAAATGTCTTTCATATCTCATGCATCATGCATCATTACTTCAACATGCAAATCCTGATAATTCTCATATTATTAAGTAATTTCATCATGCCTCAACACAAGATTAGATTTAATAGTATGCATAATATTTGAAAAGGAAGCACCCATCTTAGGTATATTCAAATATATTTAAAATTCATCTAGTCTTTCCATCTATGCCTCACCACAACTACCCCACTTCATATCCCAAACTCGCCTGAGTTTAGTTTTTTATTATCATTATTATTATTATTCTTTTTCTTTTTCAAATAAATAACAAGTTTAAAATCTTTCAAAGGGGCCAAACCGAGGGTTTAATCAATGTAAAGGAGTATTTTCGAAAATTAGGACCAAGTTACCAAAGATCCAAACCTTTAAGAAAAACATCAAAAATTTTGAAAAAAATGGCCCAGATCGCTCGATCGGTGAGAAGACCGCTCGAGCGGTCTCTCACGTGCACCAAAGAACCGAGAGTGCCAAAAGATTGCCCGATAGACCGCTCAAGTGGTCTATCGATCAGTCGTGCTCTTAATTATTTTTCAAGCCAAAAAAAAATTTTATCTTTAATACTTAAAAGAATTGTCGCATCTTTTAACATGCTTTAGTCCAAGAATTTTACTCTAAAAAGAGAGGAATAAACCAAGTTAAAATCTCCCTCGGGGCGTAAAGGTTTAAGTGAAGCAAATACCCAATCGAAAACCTTTTTGCTACAATAAATTCTAAATAAATCAAGATTTACCATTTTCTTAAAATTCTAAATTTCTCAAATAACTCGAAAATCTTGCATTTTGAGAGATTGCCAACATTAGTTCATTTTGTATACAATTACATTTCTCAACCCAAATTTTCAATATTTCAATCCTTAGTAACTTTCATCAATGTAACAAAACCCCATCTTTTAAGTTTTTATTGATTTGCAAGAATGACGTTTTCTGAACATCCAACATAAGATTCACACATCTCAATTTCTCCAAATACCCACACTTAAGTCTTAGTTCCATGCCAGGGTTTTCTCTAAAGAAAACATGCAACACAAATCATAATCAAACCACAAGAAAGAGTCTAGATCATACCTCAAAAGAGATCCTCCATCAAGAATCAAGCCCCGCGTGAGCTCCAAGTCGCCAAAGCCCAACAAACGTAACTTCAAAGGAGCTTCTAACATATATCCACGCTCTCCAACGGCCGCTTGCACAAGGAAATGGCAAGATCTTCACCCCCAACGAACATGGAAACTCCCAAGGACCCCAAAAACTAAACCCTACCTCATTCTTAAGCTTTTAGAGAGAGAGGAGAGAAGAGAATATTACAAAACCAGCCAAAAAACCGACATATATAACCTCTGCCAGTCACAAACCGCTCGAGCGTTCTCAGGACCACTCGATCGGTCTCTGCTGCGACTGCACTTTTGGTCCAACTTTAAGCGAGCATATCTCCTTCATCCGAACTCTAATAGGATCGTTATTGTGCTCAAACTGAAGCCCCGGAAGTCTACTTTCCAATGGCTCAAACCTCATACCAAAATTCATTTTGAACAAAATATTATGATTAAATTAGTGAAGGTGTGTCACTTTTCTTCACACACTTTTCACATATTTTTCTCCAAACATTCATTAGAACCTCATATTTTTCCTTTAACATACCTTTCATGCGTACCCAAGCTCAAAACATCACTAAGCACAAGTTTCAATTCTTACTCCCATCAACACTTAATCATTTCTTAAAATAAAACGGGTCAGGGTCTCACAACTCTTCCCCCTTAAAGGATTTTCGTTCCCGAAATTCAGCACTAAATCTCAAGCCCCAACATCACCTCATTTACCATCAACAATCTCTGTTTCAACCCCAGCAACATCATACCACATGAAGTCATAAGTTTCACACATAAACCTTACTCAAGTTCTGAGGATCAACTGACGACCATCAACCTTAATACCACATCATTATCCTGCTTATACTAACTATGCCGTCACTGAAGCTGACAAGATGCTCATCCATGATCAACTACACAAACATTCATTTCCAGAGAAAAATTCGCTTAATCCACCTAGAATACACAAGAACATTTTTCCTCTAAACATTCGTCCTCTATTCCATCCTCTATCGTCAACCACAATTCCACCTCATTAGTCAAGACAAGACTCCACAAAATCAACTAGCTACAAAATCAACATAAGTATCCACTAACCCACTTAAACTCGATTATACTTCTCGTGTAACAACTCGCCACTACACAAGTTGATATCTCACCCTCAAGACACCGATTCTACATTTATAGATCAACTCCAAGTCAAACATAATCACCGTCATTCGATGTCAACCCCAAACCTTGATATCAACACATACATCGATCCTTTGAATCCATAATAACAAAGTTCCCGAGCCTAAGGCTTATTCGTCAAGTAACCAATCAAGACTTGTCTTTTACATTTAGCAACTTCTTTTTATGCAGAACTTGGCATGACCCTCTCATTCCAAACCAAACCATCATGTCAGTCTCAACAAGTTATATCAACTAAAGCTTCTAAAATATTGAACCCTTCTTGAGTCATGTCATATCACACTCTCAAGGCTACAGTCCGAACATACGGTTACACCCAAAACACAATACTTACCACAGTTGACGATCATTCCTGACTCTAAGAACTCTGAGTAGCTCGAATCTCAAACAAAACTCAAACTCCAACTAATCATAATTCTATCAAAAACCTACCGTGTGAATAACCCAGCTGCAAGGTTCCCACAAACTTCCCATTCTACTGAGAGCTAGAGGTGCAACCATACTTCACACCACCCAAAATAAGCTACAAACAACGGTCAACAATCCTCTGTTAATCATTACAGAAATGACTCTACGTCTCAACATTAACCCCTTTGTCAGCAAGGACAAACATTCCTAATTTACCAAGCCTATCTCACGAGGAACACAACCCCACAGTCTTACACTTGCATGGTAGAGTAAACAAACTCCATCCTGAAAATCCACAAGGAACTTACTTCTTCGAGCATCCGACTCCAGTAGAGCCCATTCCCCAGGAACAACTTATGGATCACAACACGGATACTAATTCACAGGTACTTCCATCTCCCCAAGGATAACCAGACCAAGAATCAACCCACGATCCTGATTACAATATCCAGATCATCCGCTACACTAAGCCTTCAACTCCCAAACCTCATTTGCACACACGCGAACTCCATCAATCCTCATACCTCATACAACACATCCCATTGCGCCAAGACCTCACTTCACAAGGTTTCGTTTCACTAACTTAACTCTCACTAGGCAAACCACAACCCTATCACAGCCTCAAGCCCACTGTCTAAGCAACTGACATAGGAAGCGCATGACATCAAATGAAGGAGACCTAGTCTTGAGACTTCTCATCCAAAGTCACTAATAACTCCCACGACCATGCAGACACCTCCCACACTTTTGATCTTCGAGTACATACCTGTCGCTGACACCTTAACACATGGTTTCTCGTTTATCACTTCAGGCCATCCAAGTTACATATTACATTGCTGAATCTTATTACTCCACACTTCGTTCTCTTGGGCAAACAACATGCTTACCTTTGAAACATATCACATTCAAAGGTAACCACACTATCAAACCTTTGTACTTTTCTTTCAAACCTTATGCACCCAGCACGGTACCCAATCACAATCTCCTAGCCCCAAGGATAACTACCGAACCACGGACTTGCATTCTAGTAAGAGTCCCACATAACTAATACTTAAGGATTTTACCACACAAACAACTCGATCACTGAACTCCCTTAGAATCCTTCTCTCTTAATGAGAGTCAAAGTTATTGACATCCCGCGCAAATGAAATTACATTTCCAAAAACATTACCCAAACACTCGGGTTCACAAGGTAAAGCAAACGGACTCTTCAAGAAACCACGAGTAAACAGACCCACACTCCTATGATTCCAATGCTTTATTCCTATCAAGAAAAATAATCACATTGGTCAATCAACCATAAAATATTTCTCCAGCTAAGGAAATCACGAGTCAGCTTTAGGCTCTCACTCCATGTCACTACCTCTTTGGGTCACCATTACTCACTTAGTTAAGAAGGAGGATAACCACTAGTCCTTGTAAAGACACTGGACATCTTAATACAAACATTTTCGACCGCCATTCATAATGAGTATATTCCTTGTCACATTAGATCCTCATACTCAGATCTTCACTTACAAATTTCAACCGTTGTTCACTCCTTCACCTCCTAACGACGCATCTCACGTGTCCACAAATCTCTCACCGTCTATCCATCAATGCACAACGCTATACATACTCACATCAGTTTAGAACATCTCCTTGCGAGTTACGTCACACTAACTCAAATGAAAAAAGGTAGGTAACAACCAAACGAGAAGACAAAATCACGTCATAGCCTCGAGCTCACAACTCTGGTACACCCATTAAAACATAAAACATTAATCGGTAACACATGTCTCTTATGCCACTTCCCTAGTACCATCGGCACATAACTATCCAAACATGAAAGTAATCACATGCCACACGAAAAAAATAAACCTCGCTTATCAATTCTAGCCCACAGGCACCATCCTATCACTCACCCTCTAAGGGTAACACAACACCACCATTTCTAGATTTTAAGCCAAATATCAATCACAACCATCATCCTCTTAAGGAGTCTCTGTCCATCCACACATTGTCCTAAAATGACCGAGTCAGCCGCACCGGCAATATCTATCACATACCCTTCAAATCTCACATACTCACACTCGCATTCTCACCCTACACCATGTGTCTCACATAGTTTTCTTATCTAGAGAATAACAACTCAAGCCTCAAAACTCTACTCCGTGGAACTTGGCAAACAACCTTGGATCATCATTCACCGCATCCCATCTACAACCTATATACATCTCACCATTCATACAGGTATATCACTCAAGAATTTACCTCTCACAACATCTTCAACCCACTTACTCATCATCGCACAACTCCTAACTCCTATCAAAAGATGTTACTTAATAATATGCCTTAAAAGAAACTCATAGGTCATCCATACACTTTCAAAACTATTAGACATCACGATAGCTACTAACAACATCTCACAGAGTAAGGGACACCTCAAACACAGTCTAAGCTTAAAATTTTTAACACACCTTAGGCTGGGGATTATTATGCTCCCGTCCACTATGCTCCTGTCCACTATGCTCCCGTCCATACCCAATCTCGGGGCACATAGTTCATGACATAGTATGGCTCAAGACAAAGCACGACTCATGACGTACATAATTCTCAACACGTCCAAAACCACACTTCATATCCAACCACAACAAACAACCTTTAAACGGTTTTAAATGCCCTACCATGCTCATTCATCAAGCTAATAGTGGCACAACACACAACGGGCAACTACTACAACCATCCCAATTCACAGAGACACAACATATACTAAATAATCAGTACTCATCTTACAAGCTTACACCCACCACAATTGCTGACCACCAGGTCATACTCTCAAATCGCACATCACCATCCCGATCACATTCGTATTATCCCCATGGGCATAACTCTTATAACAAGCTTATCACAACTCCAACGAGGTTAAACTTAACTTAACCGTTTAAGACAAAGCTACACCCTACCATCCACCTAACCACATCACATCAACACACATTCACAAACCAAGGGAAAGCCACAGAGTAACGCAACAATCCAGACAACTAATTCAAATTTCTCATAGAAAGAACGTCGGCCAAACGATTTCTATTTTGAACCCCAAAGTAGTTGACTGGACGCTAAATAGCATTCCACATCACCCTAAGACTCAACCCTCCATGCTCATAAAAACACGTAACATGCGCAAAATAATTCAATCGCAAACCCATGCAAGCACACAATTCATGCCGTGTAGTGGTGCCTAATCTCATCAAACAAGTCACACCTATAGGTCATCGTTATTCCCACGGCTCCTAGGTATTCGCACTTAGAGCTATGATACCATTTGTAACGTCCCAAACCCCGAAAATCCATGGACACAACCTAAATTATCCCACATGAAAGCTAACAACAATGACTTTCTTAAATACAACACTTTATTTCCTTTAAGCAATCATAAATAAAACATTTTATTCTAACGAGATACACATGTGCCACAAAGGCTAAATAAAATTTTTAACTTTCAAGAGTTCATTTACAACATTGGTATTATTACAATTATCCACTTCACTTTCTGTACAATTATAATGTAAATACAAAGAAATATTAACTCTTTCTCATAGCCTTTTCCCCACAAGCATCCTCTTCCGTGGTATTGTCCCTGATCCTCGAAACCTGAAATGATTTTGTATACATACATGAGCCAAAGCTCGTAGGATAAAGACTAACTCTATGCTAAGCATGATTTGTGAGGTGTGATGGGTGCAACCAGAATAAATATACAAGTTCTAAAAATTCACTATTTATTTCCACGCACGCCAAGTTATTCATTCATGTAACCTTTTTCCACATATTCCTTTCTTTCACATTTATTCTCAATACCTAATTTTTTCACAAAAACCAAATCACATTTTCATTACCCGATTTATCACAAAAATCGTACCACAACAATGAACCGGCGTCGGGCGCAGCTTATAGAAACCCCTCCCTATTCCCCAAATAGGGTACGCGAAGCCATTGGGTAATAGATAGCTCTATAACTCACTACGACACAACACCGCATTTCGGGGGCTAACCCGTGGGCATGTGGTCCCCATCTTGCGCAAGTTTTCAGTCTTTCACCGCGGACCCGCCGGGCCAACTTAATTCACATCAATCCATACGGTTCATTGAAATCAAGTGTTTAGTTTTCAAATTTAATCTTTGAATGTAAACCTTCGCGGGCTTTCACCGCAGGACCGCAGCCCCTCTTTATGCAAGAACCTTCGCGGGCTTTCACCATAGGACCATAGCCCCTCATTATAAATATCCCACATTTCAAATTTTCACATGTTTGTTCACATTTCACAATCTGTTCTTTATTGTAAAATCACGTTTCGTTCGAGTATTTCAAAATGTCTTTCATATCTCATGCATCATGCATCATTACTTCAACACGCAAATCTTCATAATTCTCATATTATTAAGCAATGTCATCTCGCCTCAACACAAGATTAGATTTAATAGTATGCATAATATTTGAAAAGGAAGCACTCATCTTAGGTATATTCAAATATATTTAAAATCCATCTAGTCTTTCCATCCATGCCTCACCACAACTACCCCACTTCATATCCCAAACTCGCCTGAGTTTAGATTGTTATTATCATTATTATTATTATTCTTTTTCCTTTTCGAAAGAAACAACAAGTTTAAAATCTTTCAAATGGGCCCAACCGAGGGTTTAATCAATGTAAAGGAGTATTTTAGAAAATTAGGACCAAGGTACCCAAGATCAAAACCTTTAAGCAAAACATCAAAAATTTTGAAAAAAATGGCCCAAATCGCTCGATCGGTGAGAAGACCGCTCAAGCGGTCTCTCACGTGCACCAAAGAACTGAGAGTGCCAAAAGACCACCCGATAGACCGCTCGAGCGGTTTATAGATCGGTCGTGCTCTTGATTCTTTTTCAAGCCAATTTTTTTTTATCTTTAATACTTAAAAGAATTGTCACATCTTTTAACATGCTCTAGTCCAAGAATTTTACTCTAAAAAAAGAGGGATAAACCAAGTTAAAATCTCCCTCGGGGCATAAAGGTTTAAGTGAAGAAAATACCCAACCGAAAACCTTTTTGGTACAATAAATTCTAAATAAATCAAGATTTACTATTTCCTTAAAATCCCAAATTTCTCAAATAACTCGAAAATCTTGCATTTTGAGAGATTATCAACATTAGTTCATTTTGTATACAATTACATTTCTCAACCCAAAATTCCAATATTTCAATCATTAGTAACTTTCATCAATGTAACAAAACCCCATCTTTCCGGTTTTTATTCATTTCCAAGAATGATGCTTTCCAAACATCCAACATAAGATTCACACATCTGAATTTCTTCAAATACCCACACTTAAGTCTTAGTTCCATGCTAGGGTTTTCTCTAAAGAAAACATTCAACACAAATCATAATCAAACCACAAGAGAGATTCTAGATCCTACCTCAAAGAAGATCCTCCATCAAGAATCAAGCCCCGCATGAGCTCCAAGTCGCCAAAGCCCAACACACGCAACTTGAAAGGAGCTTCTAACGTATATTCACACTGTCCAACGGCCGCTCGCGCAAGGAAACGGCAAGATCTTCACCCCCAACGAACATGAAAACTCCTAAGGACCCCCAAAACTAAACCCTAGCTCACTCTTAAGCTTTTAGAGAGAGAAGAGAGAAGAGAATATAGAAAAATAAGCCCAAAAATTGACATTTATAACCTCAGCCTATCACAGACCGCTCGATCGGTCTCTGCTGCGACTGCACTTTTGGTCCGACTTTAAACGAGCATATCTCCTTCATCCGAACTCTAAATAGGGTCGTTCTTGTGCTCAAACTGAAGCCCCGGAAGTCTACTTTCGAATGGTTCAAACCTCATACCAAAATTTATTTTTTACAAAACGTTATGATTAAATTAGTGAAGGTATGTCACTGTCCTTTACACATTTTTCATATATTTTTATCCAAACATCCATTAGAACCTCATATTTTTCCTCTAACATACCTTTTATGCGTACCCAAGATCAAAACATCACCAAGCTCAAGTTTCAATTCTTACTCCCATCAACACTTAATCATTTCTTAAAATAAAATGGGTCGGGGTCTTACAGATCTTGACTCGATCTTTGACTTGTTTGTTTGCGCTCCCTTTAGATCTTGACTCGATCTCTACGATTTGTTTGATCATACCAGTGTCTGCATCATGTTTCTTATCTTGCATCCTTGCATTTTGCTCCAGGAATTACGTTTTGGTCTGATCCCTAGTAAAAGGGAACGTAGGCAGCTCGATGGAAATTCGAGTACGACCAATATCATATGTATGCTTATGTGTTTGTGGTGTAAGATTGATGGCTCGTTCAAATAGCTGTTGTCTCTGGATATTTGATATAATTTGCATCACCCGTTGCTATGCAAGTTATATCAAAGAGGGGCAACTGTAGACACCTCAATTTGACCTTGCCTAATCTTAGGTGAATCCGATAATGAAATCAATTGGAATAGTGCCTCAGTACGATCTTCAAAAAATGATCCAAGTTCGGTATTTGAGTCCAATCATCAAAACCTTCAAACTAATGAAATCTTTTTGAACCACCAACTCCAATGTGGCGACCGCCAATAGAACCCTTTGGAAATTTTCACTTTTTGTGGCAACCGCAATGTTCATTGTGGCAACCACCAACTTTCATTGTGGCGACCGCCAATAGAAACTGTTGGAACCTTTTCCAATGTGGCGACCGCCAACTTCTAATCTAGCGACCACCAACTTCAAATGGCCTGACGTGTCCCAAAACGTGTCATCATCTCAATGGTTGAAGAATTCAATAAATACTGTACCCTAGCGTACGTTTTCAGAGGAGAATTTTAGAGAGAGAAGCTCTACCGAGTTGTCGAGCAATTTCGTGGCCCGACGCCGAAACCCTGCCGAAGTACCGAGAGCCGAACCCCCGATACTAAAGTTCTAAAACCCTAGCTTGGATCATCGCCCGAGGACCGAATTGCCATTCCCCGACTTGAGAATTCCTTAGTAATCCATGTATTTTTCTTGAATCTCCGATCCTTCTAGCTCCATTTTCTACCTCTTTGGAATGACCGGGTTAATTTGATTGTTTCATCTTTACTACATTTTTGCATTGCTTATAGTTGTTTTATTTATGTTTGAATTCAACCTTTAGCTTACTTATTTTATTTATTTGCTCGCATTAAATTTATTAAATATATTAAATAGTGCTAACATAATTTAACAATACGACTAAACAATGTCGTTATTGTTATAATCAAAGTACTTACATATATATGGTTGTAATTGTCAATATTACACTCATTTTTATTTTTAATTTTTCTTTTAATTTTTCTTTTTAATGTACCATTTCTTTTTCTTTTCTTTTATTTATTTTTTATTATTAGCTTTATTTTCCTACTTGTCCTTTTTTTCTTCTTTAAATGTTAGCTTAATTTTTCTTTCATAATATTTCTTTTATTTCTTTTTTTATTTCTTTTTTCTTTTATCTTTCTTTGCTAAGCATTAAAACTCCATCAAAATCTTTTATTTTAGTTTATTTTTCTTTCTTTCGTTTCCATTTTCTTTTATTTTGTAAAGTATTAAAATCCTTTAGAATCTTCCAATGCTGGTTTCTTTTTTTTTTTTTTAATAACACTCACTTTATTTGTCTTTCTTTTATTTTGTTTAAACATAAAATCCACACAAAAAATCTTTTAGTTTTAATTTAACTTCCTTTTGATAGTATTTTATTTATTCTTCCTTTCTTTTATTTCTCTTTAACATAACTTCAAAAATCTTTTAATTATTAGCTTAGTTCTATTTCACTTCTTTTATTCTTAGTTAAAATTTAACATTTTTAAAGCATGTCTCATGTTAGTATAATTCTGGGTTGTTTTGGTAGTTTAGGTTATTTTGACCATTTAATGATATTGTTAACAATTTTTATATTCATTTGTAGTATGCTTTACATTTAGTAATTTTTAGCATATCTTTGTTCTTTTATTTAAATCATAATAACTTAGGTTATTTTGGTGAAATTGTATGCGGATGTGCTCCATGTATCATTTAGTTAGAAATTACATGCCGTATGACTTAGGATTTTCTTTTTCTTATTTGCTTTATTTGGCGTTCTATATACGTATGTTATGTATTTTTCATATTTAATTTTGAATGTTCCGTCTTTGCTTCAATATTTTTTATTTGCATGCATTTGAGAAATCCTATTAAAGAACCAATAATGATTAGTAGAGGCCAACCTTAAGTTTAGACGAACGGGGTGTCTAACACCTTCCTTGATTCGTACCTTAGCACTTGAACCCTTTTTCTCTGGTTAAACGTTTTAAAAATTAGTAGCCATTTTTTGTTTTTCTTAATTTTTTTTAAAAATCAAGTGGCGACTCTATTTTCAACAAAATGGGGTTTTCAAAATTTAGTTTTCAAGGTGTTAAAATATTTTTCAAACATCTTTTCAATTTTCATATTTTTTAGCTACCAAAAAATCTAAAATCCTGGTACCACAGCCACGTGTGTACTACGAAGCCCCTTAGACCCACCTACAGCACGTATAGACGCAGGGCTTTACGTTGCCATGAGTATAAGAAAATAAAGTTGCCCCTTCACCATCACCTGTGGGTTTTGGTGAAATGGTCAGCGCTTGACCCTAATAATTGGTATCAGAACGAAGTTGCAGGTTTGAGCCTCCCAAGGGTAGTTTCTAAGGGGATTGTTGGCTTTATGGGGGCCAGAATCTCCCTTAAAGGACTCACTAATACATGGGGGGTCCTCCTCCACGTGTTATCGGTGCTTGACAGCCCATCCTGTTGGTGTGCCACGTGTGCACTACGAAGCCCCTTAGCCCAACCGCAGCACGTATAGACGCAGGGCTTTGCACTGCCATGAGTATAAGAAAATAAAGTTGCATCTTCACCACCACCTGCGGGTTTTGGTGAGATGGTCGGCAGTTGATCCTAACAGTGCCCTCAAGGTGGTCAATTTCATTCCAGCTCAACTGTCACACGTGCATTTATGCCGATCTTGTAGACCACGAGTACCCAAAATCCTTACACCTTCATACACTTTGGCATTGTCTGAAGCCGCTCCTCTGGTCTACTGACTAACTTCCTTTTACCCATTTATCTAGTATAGGCTTGGACTTCAAAGGATCATCATCATATCTCTGCCCATCTCATCAATCCTGTCGGCTATTTTTTGCATAACTGTTTAACTTTTCTTTCACTTTACCACTTACTTTATTCCCATTTTTACTAATTTTTCTTGGTTTCCTCTATAACCTCCCTTGCAAATTTGGCTGATAGATAAGGTAAACCTCATGTAAAAACTAGCCACAGACAGGTACAATGTTGTGTCCCTTATCTATTACCCTTATGATCAAATATGCACTTCTAAGACAGCCTGGAGGCAGTATCTATCCTTTCTAATGGGAGTCAACATTACCTGGAAGTGCTTCTGGTGGCGGATCTCCACTATGACCTTAACTATTATGGACCATCCTGGTGTTTTGTTGATTGGCTTGCGACTGTCCACTTTCTATTACCCACACAGGATCATGAGGCAATTCTGTCGTAGTCAGATTATATTCCATGGCACTCGTGGTTGTTTGTACTCATCCTCCCTTTAGGCCCCATTCCTGGCAAGGTATCAGGAGTCTTGGCCATCTCGTTCCTTGATGGAGATGCAAGAGTTACAGTGCCCAGAGCTCCCCGAGGAGTACAATGCATGGCTTATCCAAGATAGAGAGAAACGAAGCAAAGAAGAAGGAAAACAGGAAGCGAAGAGGATGAATATTTGAGGGACCTACTTTGCTTTTCAGATTTCATAGCTTTTATTTTATTTTATTTTATTTTTTTAGAGTTTGAGACTTGCGTGCCCACCTTATTTTCAAAACCATGTAACTAATGTTGAAATGAAGTATTCCACTTTTATAAAAGGATCACAATTATCTCAAGTTTTTTTACTTTTGCAATGTGAGTGACTTTATTACCAAAATTCAAAGACAAATTTACATTAATCTTTACATGGATTCAAAACTGGCTAAAACAAAGAAGGTGGCTAGACTTTTTGAAAGAAACTGCCTACGTATCCCAAGAAAGTGGAATCAGGCCTTAACGTAGTTCGGGCTTGGTTTACTCTTGGGTATTAACACTCATTTTATAGTGCCCTAACTTTTTCCAAGGTTACCCTTTCGGGTTTTTGGCCTTGTAGGCTGCACTAACTTTTTCTTGGGCCGCCCTTTCATTTTTTAACCCAGCGAGCTTTTATTTTATTTATTTTTCTATCAAGGGTAGTACTTTTTGAGCTGATCCAAGTTGATCAGAGTAGAGAACGTATTGCCATCTAAATTCATGATAATTACTGCATCATCGATCATAATGATTTTGATTAGAAATGGCCCGGACCAGTTTGGCTTGAACTTGTCCATTGGGTCAAATACAAGAGCCCTGATCTCCTTAAGAACCAAGTCACATTTTTTGAAGTCCCGAGTCTTGACTTTCTTCTTGAACGCACAAGCTATCCTCCTTTGGTATTCTTGTATGTGAAATAGAGCCTATAGCCTTCTTTCATCAAACAAAAGTAGCTCTTTTATCCAATTCCTCTGCCATTCTACCTCCGGAATGTTGGCCTCAGCCACTACTATTAGTGAAGGGATTTCCACTTCAATGGAAAGCACAGCTTTCATTACATACACTAAAAAGTAAGGCGTGATTCCTGTTAAAGCTCTAATCGACGTCTTATACCCCCAAAGTGCAAACGATATATGTTCTGGCCAATCTTTGTGTGAGCTGATCATCTTTTGTAGAATCTTCTTTATATTCTTGTTTGCTGCTTCGACCGCCCCATTAGTTTGTGGCCGATATGGTGACGACTTGTGGGCCACTATCCGATATTCTTCAAAAAGGTCCAAAATCTCGCCTTGGAAGTACGAGCCGTTATCTTAGATGACCACGTGAGTAATCCCGTATCGATAAATGATATTTTGTTTGATGAACTTGATGGTGTGAGAGGTTCCAACACCGATTAAGAGGCCTTTTCCACCAACTTAGTAAAATAGTCGATGGCCACCAAAATGAATTCATGCCCATTCAAAGCCTTTGGAGTTATTCTACCATTCGCATCAATGCCCCATATTGAGAACGGCCATGGCAACGTCAAGCTATACAACTGGGATAGGGGAACGTGCATAAGGTTTGCATAGCTTTGACACTTATGGCACTTTCGCACAAACTATATGCAATCCATCTCCATTGTCATCCAAAAATACTCTTGTCGTAGGATCTTCTTGGCTAACATGTTTCCACTCATGTGAGGCTCGCAGACTCCCGCATGTATCCCTTTCATCAATTCTCGGCCTTCCTCACTACTGACACATAGCTTGTTGACTCCAAAATGCCCTTGTTTGTATAATTTTCTCTTGCAAATGACAAACTGTGCCGATAACCTCCTTATTGCTATTTTGTCCTTTTTACTAGCAAACTTGGGATATTCTCCCTATTCCACTAAATTTTGAATGTCAAAGTACCAAAGGAGTTCGTTAGTACTTTCTTCAATTGCAGCTGCCATCTCGTATGCCGATTTTGTCTTCTGGTCAATTATCAATGGTCTCATCCTAACCCCAGATGGTATGTCAATCATCGATGCCAAGGTTGCTAGTGCATCGGCAAATTTCTTTTGTAGTCTCAAAATATGAGTGAAAATCACTAATTCAAAGCATGATATTAACTTTTCTAGCTCTTGGTGATAGAGGATTAGCGTTACGTCCTTAACCTTTCATTCTTCTCTTACCTGTGAGACCACCAATGCTGAGTCCCCGATGACTTTTAGCCTATTTGCCCCTAGTTCTAGGGCTGCCTTTAACCCGGCTAAGCACGCTTCATACTTAACTTGGTTCTTAGTAACTTCAATGTTGAGCTTTAGGGACAGAGGGACATGTGATTCATCAGGAGTGATAAGAAGAACTCTTATTCCATAGCCATACTGATTAGATGCGCCATCAAAATACAGAGTCCATTTGTTGTCCTTGACTCCCATCAACTGCTCATTGAGGAATTGGAATTCTACGTCTTCGTCTCCCTCAATTAGTTGGTCTACTAGAAATCCTACTACTGCTCTGCTTTTTATCAACTTTCGGGTAATGTACCTAAGATTAAACTCTTATAGCAATAACAACCACCGGGCTAGCCTTCCTGTCAGTGCTGGCTTCTCGAACAAGTATTTTAACAGATCCATCCAAAAAATTACATTTACTGTGAAAGACAACATGTAATGCCATAGTTTTTCGGAGGCCCAAACTAAAGCCCGACATGTATTTTCTAGTGGCGTATACCGTATCTCAGACCCGATCATCTTCTTGTTCAAGTAGTAGACGGCCTTCTCAATTCTAGTTTCTCCTTCTTGTGCCAGCATACATTCTATAGCCGAGTCATTCACTAACAAATAGAGAATCAGCAGCCTATCAGGCTCGGGAGGAGCCAGAACACGTCGGTTTGCAAGTACTAACGCACTGCTTCGAAGGCGTCTTAGCATTTCTAATCCCATTCAAACTTAACTCATTTCCCCAGAAGGCGAAACAACGGCTCACATGTGGTGTCAGTTTTGCTATAAATCGACTGATGAACTGTATCTTGCCCAGAAAGTCCCTGACTTCTCATTTAGTCTTTAGAGGAGGCATTTCTATGATGGCCTTGATTTTCAACGGATCGACCTCGATGCCCCGTTGAGTAATCATGAATCCTAGCATTTTGCCTACAGTAACTCTGAAGGTGCACTTCTGTGAGTTGAGCCGCATCTTGTATTTTTTGATTCTTTTAAAGAACTTCTACAATGCTATGATGTGGTTATCTCGATCCTTATACTTCACTATCATATCATCCACATACACCTCGACTTCCTTGTGTATCATGCCATGCAGCAATGTAGTGGCAGCCCTTTGATACATTGCATCTGCATTCTTTAAATTGAATGGCATCACACGATAACAATCAGTGTCCCATGGTGTAGTAAATGTCATTTTGGTTCTATCTTTGGGGTCCATTAGAATCTGATTGTACCTAGAGAAATCGTCCATGAATGATAAGAGAGCATGCCCCGTTGTACTGTCTACTAAAATGTTAATATGCAACAATGGGAAATCATCCTTTAGGCTGGCTTTATTCAGATCCCAGAAGTCTACACAAACTTGGATGCGTCCATTCTTCTTGAAGACCAAAACAATGTTAGCTATGTCAGGGTTGTATACTAAGAAACAATAGATTTTATTGGTTTTAGTATTTTATTTTATTCTTTAATAAAATTATTTTTCATTTTATAAGAATCTTAACGAGCAATGTATGCGATATCATTTCTTTAATGTTATACGTGAATGTCCTTTATTTTGTATAGTTTTTAATCTAGTGTGTAGAGTACTACTTGTACATAGAAGACTAGATTATAGGTTCTTACCGAATATAAGTTTACGGTTCACAGTTTAGATAGAATTGGACAAATCATCAGTACGAATATAGCACAGAGTTTTAGTAAGCCTGTCTTGGTTACGGAAAATAGATAATAGTGTCGTCTATTATTCCGACTCTCTGTACTAGTACACTTTGTGTATTGAACAGGACCACATTAGGGTAATTAATTTTATACTGACTATATAAATTAATTCACACCCCAAGGTTATTATGAGTATTTATGCTCTTAATCTCGAAATAATTATTATTCGCGTATATTTAGTTTTTTTTTGTTTTAATTCATTAGAGAGTGCGATCTTTTACGGGCTAATATTTCCGGTGAGTTAGATAGCGGTATTAAGTATATGGCGAATATTAATTATTAACAAAATACACATTCTAATTGTTCAGGATTGACGATACCCCCTTAAGGAAGTTTATAAATTTTGATCGGGCCAAACCCTGTATGTGGATTTAATTATCCGGCCGTCAAATAAGTTAAGCGAAATGGCTTAAGAAATTTTAAGAATCAAGAATTTTAAGAATCGATTAAATTAAATTGTTAGTAATTAAATTTAATTGGTAAGAATCGAAAATCTTAACGTGGGAAGATGAGTTAAGTATTTAATAATACGAGCTCGAATAATCGATTTTGAGAATGTGGCTGGGAGTGTAATTACGATTTCTTAGTGGTATGAACTATAATTTATGTTTTTATAAAATTATCTTAGGGGCAGATGGATTTTCATAATTACATTAGAAGATCAAGTCATATTTACTCCACAGGTCCCTACTGTAACCCTATGTATATGCGGTTATACTAACCCTAGCCCACATTCCACATTACATTCATTATTAAATTAGAGTTTCCACGTAAATCCTAGGTGGCTAGATTAGCAGGTTCAAAATCACAATAGATCGTAGCCCACTCTGCGTTCGTGCTCACATCCAAAAATACAGTAGAAAGCTTGATCGGGGCTTCAACTTGAAGGATTCACATTCGTGGTTGTTACAGTAACCAAAATCATTCTACCAGATTTCGAAAGGTATAATCCTGAATCTAACTTTAGAAGTATGGGTTTTACTTTGATCGTTCGACATAAAAAAGTATTAAACTAGAGCTTGTTTCAGCGATTGCCCATGCAGTATTTTTTTATTGAAAAAATTGTATTCAAATCAATGATCTTGGTAGTTTACCTCCAACAGGCTACCCATTTCAGATACTCAGTTACCATAAGGAATCCAGCGTTGATCTGCTTGGTGACCTCTTCTTTTATCTTGAGTGCCCATTCTGACCGTATTCGTCTCAATTTTTGCTTGACCGATTTAGCATCGGAATACAAAGGAATATAGTGTTGGACAATATCGGGATCAATATCGGGCATATCCTTATAAGACCATGCAAAGACATTCTTGAATTCTTTTAATAAAGTTATTAATTGCTCACGTTCAACTAAAGATAATGAAGAACCGATTTGCACAATTTAAGGATTAGTTTCGTTACCCAAATTAATTGACAAAGTTTCTTCAGTTATAGGTTAAGCGCACATTTCTTCTTTTCTTTTTATTAAAATTTTAATTTCTTCGGAGATATTCCCGTCGAATTCAAAATCGTCAGAAAGCGTATAAAATAAATCAAACAAAGCCGAGTAATTAGAAATCTTGTTCATTTCATTGATGTTAAAAAGGGAAGGAATTACTGTTATGGTTGATATAATAAAAACTATATTTTTAGTATTTAATTTTATATCAATAAAATTAATTTTTTATTTTATGAGAATCTTTATGAGCAATGTATGTATATTATTTTTTTATTTTGCATGAATGTCCAATATTCTGTATAGTATTTATTCTGGTGTGTAGAGTACGGCTTACACACAAAAGATCAGATTTTAGGTTCTTGCAGAATATAAGTTTCATGTTCACAGTTTAGATAGAAATGGACATACCATCGAAACGACTGTAGTACAGAATTTTAGTATACCTATCTTGGTTACGGGGAACAGATAATAGCGTCATCTATTGTTCCGACTCTCTGTGCTAGTACACTTTGTGTGTATTGAATG
>JAOTRH010021810.1:2829-22031 GCA_034768845.1 Heliamphora exappendiculata | reverse complement strand
TTTATATTTTTAAAAACAATTTATTCAGTTGTATATAAAATTTAATATATATATATATATATATATATATATATAAGAGCTACTTTAAATCACAATGTCAAAGCTTTAAATTTTTTAAGACAATTAAGCGGCGATTAAAAAGAAGCTAAAATAAGACTAATTCTTAAAGATTGGTGGCATCTTGTCAAAGGGAGGTTACCTTTTTATACAGGCACTTTGAAATATAATGTATGATTAAAAATAAAGTAAATGTCTACAATTTAGCAATTGAAAAAGTTTTAGAATAATTTGTGGAAACTTTTCACCTTCTTAGAAATGTAATTTAGACTTTATCTAAAATACTCTAAACATCTATTTTTGACATTTTAAAGTGTTAGACCATTTTGGAGTTTTAAAACTTCTCTTGAATAATTTGGTCTTATCCATATCACTCTTTGATATTTGTAAATTTATTTGTGCTTCAAATAAATTTAAAATGCTCTAGAATCTTCTATAATATAAACTTCTAGCACCATATTCATTTTAGAAATTCTATAAAATTTGACTTCTAGCCCCACAATTAATTTAGAAATTTTTAAAAATTTGATAGTGACAACCAACCAGGGTTATTCACAGTTCACAATAAAGGAGTCTTAAAAATCCAAAACACTCTTGAACTAACCCAACTCAAGTTTTATGGGTTGGTTTAGTTCGGTCAAACTAAAAGGATAGGTTAGTTATGGGTCCAATATTTTTAAAATTGATTCTGTCGGTTTGGTTTTTAAGTTGGTACTTTTTTAAACTAATCCAACTAAAGACCCGAGAGTATATATATTTTATAAAAAATAAATTAATTAGTATAATAACAAGTAACAACAAGACACAATTATAACACAAAATACAATTAGATATTTGTTTGGAATTGGTTATTTCACTTATTCTTATGTGGAGATTACCTTATTTTTTTTATGTGATATTATTTTGATTCTTGAATAATTTGAATAGATATTAAATAATGTGTAAAATTAACGAATAAATAGAATCACAGTTCTAACTCGAACCAATCCCTATTAATTTGGATTGTGTTGGGTTTGGTTGGATTAAATTAGTTCTAAAATATAAATAGTTCAATTTCAAATCTCATATTTTAAAATCAATTTTAGTCAATTCAATTCTGAATTAAATCGGCTTAGATTCAATATGCTCACCCTTAGTCCACGCTACAACCATTGTAGCTTATCTTTTTATCATAAATAGACTGAATTAGTTCAATTTTATTTATTTTTGGCTTAACAATTTTTCTAGAATATTTTGGTCGCCTCAGTAACACTCTTGCCATTTGTAAATTTCTTTTCCGCTTTAAATCAATTTAAAGATGCTTTTGAATTCTTTATAAACATCTAGAACCATATTCATTTAGAATTTTTAAAAAATTTGATTCTAACCCCACATTCATTTTAGATATTTTAAAATTTTTTACAGACTCTGACAACCAACTAGCACTGTCCACAGCCAACGCTACCATTACTGTAGCTTCTCTTTTATCCCTAAATAGACTTATGGGATAATTAGTTAGAAGTACAAATCTTAATTTTTCTAATGTATTTAGTTTATTTAATTTTTTTAAATTTTTTATGTTCATTATTTTAAAATTTTTAAAGTTTAAGATTTTTTAATTTAACGCTTAACAAATTGATAAATAAAATTACCCATACAAATAAATTGATTTCGGAAATAAAATACAGAAGAGAGAGAGAGAGAGAGAGAGAGAGAGAGAGAGAGAGAGAGAGCCACAGTTACAAGTACCAAGCGCTGATGAAGCAGACGATTGCAGTCACGGGAACGTCGAACCGCGCCGGTTAGAACTCGTAATTTCAATCCGAATGCGTCCGGAGGAAGAAGATAAACAACTTTTGGTATTTAAGTTCTCTATTCTCATTCTCACTTAACATCCAATTGGAAGTCTACAGATTAAAATCAGTGCATTCTCCTGTTGCGCCGGTTGGAACTCATATTTTCAGTTCGAATGCATCCACAGGAGTGAGATAAACAACTTTTGACATTTAAGTTCTCTATCATCGTCATCACCTAACATCCAACTAGAAGTCTCTATGATTTGATATGATTAAAACCACTGCATTCTCTAACTGTAAGTCACCGGAAGAAGATAAACAACACGAAGCAGAAAGGGAACGTAGTCGACGCCATGGGTGATCTCTGCTACACGGTTTTGTTTGCATAATAAATTGAAAATTTTTTCGTTTTGCTTAGCTATTGCAACGTAAATAAATAAATTTATTTATTTTATATAAATTTATCTATTTATTTTATTTGATATATAAATAAATAAATTTATCTATTTACAAATTTATCTATTTATTTATTTGATCTATTTGTTATGAATACTTGGTAATTTGGTCTAATTTTATACCATCAACTTTATAAATCAAAATACTTTTTTGTTGAATATAATGTTATAGGAAATATTATTTATAAATGATCCTTACACCAAAAACTCTTTTATTTATTTTAAACCTATTTTAAGTTCATTTTGATAATTTGAACTTTTTGGTATATTATATTGAATGTATAAATTATTTGTTCAAAAATTATATGATTGAATACTTTTAAATGTCTAAATAAATTATATTTTTATTAAAAATGAACAGTGTTTAAACATCATAGTTAATTTTTTCCACAAATATAATTAGTCCATATATTTAATCACATCTAATCATTTTTTTTACACAACTAATTTAGATAGTATAATAATACAATAAATAAATAAAATAAGTCTATTTTGAAGCAAAAGAAACCAAACTAATCCATTGCTGGACTAAAAATGGATATTTTTTTCAATATACCAAGCCATGTCTAATGAAAAAGATAGCGTTGGGAAGTGTTACAACAACTCTCGAGGAATAAAATAAAATAAATAAAAATTTAATTATAAAAATCGTAAAACTAAAAATTATAAATAACAGTAAGTATTTATATATATAATAAAATAAAAAAAGTTTTCAAAAATATTTTTTCTTTTTAAAATATATATTTTAAATGAAAGACTAAGATCATTTTATACAAAGAGTTAATATACAAAAATATATCTTTTAAAAAATATACTATTTTCACTTTTAACAACTTTACCCTCTAATAAAAAAATTAATTTAATTTTTATTTTTATTATATAATTCTAATTATTATTTTTTTATAAATTAATAAACTAATAAAATTATATTTTAACTTTAAAATTGACTAATTAAATAATTATTAATATTATTTTTAAATTACTAAAATTAAATAATTTAGTACAATAACTAGTATTATTATAACAGTAAGTATATTATGAAGGATCTGGTTAATTATCACTCAATAATAAGTTAATAAATTTTAAAAATCTCAATATTAACTTGTTTTCTAAAATACAATTTATTATTTTTATAAATATTAATACATTTTATATAAATATTTATGTATTACTTATTTATTATCCATCATTAATTCATTGTTGATCACACTCAATTGGACCACAGTTAACATTTTCATATTATAAAAGTTGACTTTAAAATACGCCAAGATCTAAGCTACAGACAGAGAGTGAGTGGCTCTTTGGCAAACGACCGCGCCGGAAACCAAAGATGTCGGAAAAACCAGTCCGGTTTGGAATCTTAGGCTGCGCCAACATCGCACGGAAGGTATCGAGAGCAATTAGGCTTGCGCCGAACGCCGCCTTAAACGCCGTCGGGAGTCGTTCGGTGGAGAAGGCTTCGAAGTTCGCGTCCGAGAACGGTTTTCCGGCGTCGACTAAAATCTACGGCAGCTACGAAGCCGTGATAGACGATCCGGAGGTGGACGCGGTGTACGTGCCCCTCCCGACAAGCCTGCACGTGAGGTGGGCGACGTTGGCCGCCGAGAAGAAGAAGCACGTGCTGTTGGAGAAGCCGGTAGCGCTCAACGTGTCGGAGCTGGACAAGATTCTGGAGGCTTGCGAATCGAATGGGGTGCAGTACATGGACGGTACCATGTGGATGCACCATCCTCGGACGGCTCAGATGAAGGAGTTCCTCTCCGATCCACAGCGTTTTGGCAAACTCAAATCGGTATTTTTCACGCTTCACTTGCTTATCACCCGCATATTTTTGTTTATCATAAAAAAAAATCCTTAATTGTTTATTTATTTATTTAATTTGATATATTTTTGTTTTTAGTAATTTTTTTATTATTTAATTAAAATATTATATTTTCTTACCTCTTTTGTTGAGACTAGTCAAAAAAAATATTACATTTTCTGACTTCTTTAATTGAAAATGTTTGCAAAATAATTTTTTTGATTAAGATATAAAAATAATTTCAAAAAAAAAAAAATTAAAATAAGTCAATAAATTAAATTTAATGTTATTTATTTTTATTTTTATTTTATCAAAATTGTTTTATCTTTTCGGTTCATTTGGAGATAAGTTTAGCCCAAACGGGGCTAGTCTGTAATCTCCTAAGGTTTAATTTGATGAGTTGAATTTTGGGGTTTTATCTCATTATCTTGAAAAAAAAAAAACCATTTTGAGTAATTTATATATCACTTTTTTCTTCTTCAAAATTTTATTTATTATTTTTAGATAGATTGCTTAGATTTGAATATTAAATTTATGAACGATTTATGATAAATAAAACAATATTTAGTTTGACATATTTTTTTATAAATTTATTATAAAATAACAAATAAATAGAATAGGATTAGTTGAAGGACTATTAAACTTACCTGGAAGGTGGAATAGGAATATTCCAAGATTGGGAACATATATTAGTTAGGCGAATTTAGGGGCAATCCAATACCCCTCTAAATTTGGTAAAGGAAATAAATAATTATATGAGATTATTTTTATATAATTTGTGCGAGTAAAAATTAACACAATCCAATAATTAACTCTTGACCCTTAGCAAATCAGTAATTTTACTATTTCAAATTTATATATATTTTGTGTTTTTATTCAAAAAAATAAAAAAAAAATCCAATTAGTGTGCAATGTCTTGGCGAGGGGGGAGAGAGAGAGAGAGAGAGAGAGAGAGAGTGGTGAGTGAGTAAGAGAGAGGAGAGAGGAGAGAGGAGAGAGGAGAAAAGGGAATTAAATGCTTTCTGAGTTTGTTTTTGGGATACAAATCTGGGAGAATAGAATTACTGTTAACAAAAAGAGCTCCAGTTATGTTCACTGTCTAACCCCTGAGTTACATTCTTTCTCTGACTCTTTATCCTGACCCTTTTTGCCAACTCCCTAAAATACATGAGCACTTTAACATTTCTCAATCAGTGTGTGACCAGAAAGTACTCTAATACCCAAGTTAAAACTTTTTTCAAGACAATCGATAATATCAAAACTAGGTGCTATTCTGCCAACCTTTACCCATGGGGGTGTATTTTTATATATAGGAATTTATTTTTCCATTCAAAATTCCTGTTTGATTAAGATTTGATCATTTTTTCCCTAATGTCCCTAAAGATCATGGGTTTGTTTCTATCTTGCTAACCTTCTCATGTTCATTGGGGATCTTTCCCCCATTTTGGGATTTGCCTTATGTGATTAGACAATTTTGACTTGGTGATGAGATATGGCTTCCTGGATATTCGAAATTCTATTTCTTTGGGTGACCTTGCAATGAATATGATGGAGAGATTTTCGACCTCTTCTATTTGAGTGAAGGGACATCTCATGCCTCTTGTTTCTTGACCCCTTCTTATTGTCTTTTTAGGTTGGTTCACCTTCAATTGGGCCTCTTCCTCCTCTAATGAGGTTGGTTTGGGTCTGTTTAAGATTTTTGGCCCTAATTAGGCCTGGGCTTAATCTTCGCCTCTTCCAACTACCCATAATTTTTGCTTTTCTTCTACTATATTGGAGATAAATTGAAAGCTTTTGCATGTTGGGCAATCTTTGTTTTCAACGTTCTAGGAGCTTATCTTTCCCCTGGTTGGGCTAAATCACGTTTCTTAGGAGCTTATCTTCTCCTTAGTCGGGCTAAACTACGTTCTTTTGTTGAGGGCTCGAGGGGCTTGTGATCTTTAGCTTTGCTCTTATTTGAGCTCGGATGATCTTGCTTGAACACTAAGGACACTTTATGTTTAGCGAGTGAAGT
Source organism: Heliamphora exappendiculata (assembly GCA_034768845.1). Taxonomy (NCBI): domain Eukaryota; kingdom Viridiplantae; phylum Streptophyta; class Magnoliopsida; order Ericales; family Sarraceniaceae; genus Heliamphora; species Heliamphora exappendiculata. The sequence goes on along the minus strand of JAOTRH010021810.1, from coordinate 15,929 downwards.
TAAGAGAGTGACGACTTCGGATCAAGCCATTTCTGGAACTTTCTCTATCTCTAACTCTTTTTCTATCTCTAAACCGCACTGATAACATTTATGCCCCCTTTTTGTTAGTTTATTTTTGGAGAAAAAAATCTAGAGATGTGAATGAAAGGGTTCGAGAACTTGAGATTTTATCAAGTCATCCTTAGAGAAGTGTATCACTGATTGGTAAGGTCGAATTAGGGTTCAACACGTATTTGTCAGTCATAAATGTGGTTGCTTAAGGGCGTGTTTAATGGAACCTAGTTCCAAAATTACTTAATTACTTGTCTAAGAATGGAGGTTCAGCGTATGGGCTTGTGGGTGTTGTATGCAAAATGCAATCCAATTTTGGGTATTTGTTGATATGGACAATCGTTGCCCTCTCGGAGTTTAGATTGTGCTAAGTTCTGAAGTACCTGTTGATAATTAACGGTCATGATTCCTTAGATGAAGGCTGATAGACAAGTAACTATCATGCAACCTCCAATCACTTCCAATCCTCCCCGGGACTCTCCTTTCAGGAACGCTATTTCGGTTCCTCAAACATTTCTAAGTCACCATAACCACCACAGCTCAGGTTGAAGAGCTGCAAAGAGAAGATGCTACTACCGCATTGGATGGTTCCATTAAACCAGTTTCAGAGAAGTGGGGGATTCTGCCCCCACCCTTGAAGAGGCTTAGAAAAGCAAGCTTTCGTGGCACCATTAAGGACAAGACTAAGGAGAAGGGGAAAGAAAAAGAAAAGGATGAGGAAAAAATGCGCGCCCTATGTCGCGCGAGCACCTGTGCCTTAGTCAGCCCATGCGCGTGCGTCCCAGACTTACCCAACGAGACCCGACAAGCGCCACACGTGGTGTGGGCTATGTGCGGCCGTACCACGAGCCTAGGCCGTGGTGGAGGGACCAGAATCTTGGACCCCAAAATTTCTAAAGGGTGATTGTCCCATTTATACCTGGGACCAGGCCGCATCTCCTAAAATACCACGGTAACTATCCTAAGCTCTCCTCCTTCCATTTGACATGGAGGATGTTCGGAATGTGCCAAATGATAAGCTGCTCAAGTCCTCAATTCGGTATTCCATCCAAGTGAACACCTTTTCTCGAGATTTCCCTTTATTGTGACGTTTCTATTTCCAGACTTCAGTTTTTTTTACAACCTGCAATTGATGGTTGTTGCAATGAAGACGATGGAACTAAGAGAAATTGAGTTGAAAAGGGCCATTGATACCAACATTTTCTACCCTCGACAAATGAGTAAGCTGGAGGGTGCCTTGTAGGAGAAGAGTCGCTTGGTGGATGAAGCTTAGGCGAAGGTCGATGATCTAGGAGTTGAGTCTTTTGCCCCGAAAAAAGTCAAAGAGGTCGAGGAAGCCCTCACCAAAGCAAATGCTGAGCTTGAGGAGGTTCAAAAGCATCAAGCTGGCCACTAAGAAGACATGTTGACGGGGTGGCAGAGGTCACAAAAAGTTATAAAATCTAACTCCCGAAGCTTCAAGATATTGGTTGCGTGGGACGCAGCCCTCAAGGCTATTAGTATCGAAGAGAGTTTTTTCCTCTCTACTTCAACGTCCCCTTGCTAAGCCTTCATGTCAAAGAGAAGGAAAGAGTTGAATTTGAGACCGAGGGCAATACAGATAATCACCTTCCCTCTGTGGTGGAAGCTGCCCAGGTGAACACTACTAAGGACTCGACTGTGGAAGGAGCCATTTCCCCTATAAATGAAGAAATTGGGACCTCGGCTCAAACCATCAAAGATTTATTGGCTAAGCCTTGAATGTACTTTTATTGTTATGGTCTTTTATTCTTTTGGGTGTAATCTCAAGGGCTAGGCCCTTTCTATCAATGAGATTAAACTTTTGCCTCACCGCCTTGTGTTGCCTTGTGTTGTGCTTCTATCATTTTTTGGGTTTCCGTGAATTTATTAAAACCCCTTGATTAGATTTGTACACTTTGGCTATTCGTTTCTTCTAATCCTAGTATAATTAGGATGGGGACATTGTAATTAGGGATGGTAATTTTTTTTGTTCCGTCCCGTCCTCGCACGTTTTTGTCCCGTTTTGTAAATATTTTTTCACCCCCGATAATAAACGGAGTGGGGACGATATTTACTCTCCTTGCCCCGTTTTTTTTGCCCCGCCTCCGATTATATAAAATAAATATTTATAAAATATTAATATATGTATAAAATATATATTTTATAAATATAATAAGTTCAAAATATTAAAATATTTTACTTATCTCTAATTTTCTTTTCTATTTCTTACATTTGTATATTTAGTTATATTGATTCATTAATTATTATTATTTATTTATCATATTATTTATAACTCTTATTAATATCACTCTTTTAAATATTAAAAATTCTCTCAAAATATTTCCTTTCCTACCCTATTTCCCGCTACTTTCTTGATATTTTTTTCCAACCCTGCCTCGATCAAATAAGGGATATAAATGGAGGAGTTAATTTTCGCCCCCTCCCCACCCCATTGCCATTCCTAATTGCAATATTTTTTTTGCACTCACTATCTTGAATGGAAAGGGGGAAGACCCAGGTTCGTCCGAACTTGAATTCGATTAGTTTAGTTTAGTTCTGCCCTCTTGCCATTGACCTTTTAGTTGATGCTTACTATCCTAGGGATTGTTTAACTAACGTTTGGTCAGGCGTTCCTCTGCCTTGGGAAGTTAGGGGGAACATTTGAACTAATCATAAGCTTACGCTTGGGTTAGTTTGGGAAGGTTTTCCCTTATTTGGCATTTGGTTAGATCTTTAAACCTTCAATGGCCTTTTAATTAGCCTCATTAAGTTGTTGTTCTAATTCTTAGCCAGTCTTTTCCGTATGCCTTGTGAAGGTAGGAGAAAAACCTTTGAATTAAGGATATATTCGGTCAGCTCCAAGCTAAATTTGTTAGGAGTGAAGGTTCGAACGACAAAAAGTTAATGCTTTATTGCTAGTTATACTGAATTACATTGAGATTTCAAAAATAAAATGCCGAAGATTTTTGATGTTCTAAGGCTGAGGTAAAGGTTTTCCCTCAATGTCTTCCAGGCAATAAGCCCCCACTTCGACCTTCTAATGATTTTATATGGATTCTCCTAATTCAGACCGAGCTTTTTTTGTACTGGATCCTTTATGTGTTTGAGAACTTTTCTTAAGACAAGATACTCCGATTGAAAACTTGCGATGGCGCACCTTCTAATTTTATCATTTTGCCAACTTTTGTTTGTAGGAGGCAAGCTTAAGCAAGCCCATTTCTCTTCATTTTTTTAAATCCAGATTCTTGGCCAAAAATTTTGAATTATTATTTGTGTGAAGAGTTTTTGTTCGGATTGTTGGTAAACCGACCTTTAATGGGATCACAGCTTCCACCCCATAAGCGAGGGAAAAAAGGAGTTCTCTTGTGAACCTCATCGGGGTTTTTGGTAGATCCAAATGATCATGGCAACTCCTCAACCCACCTCTCCTTGGCGGCTTCAAGCTTCTTTTTTATTTGATCCGAAATTGTTTTCTTTGAGGCTTTTGCTTGCCCATTGCTTTTTGAGTAAGCACAATTTGAAAACTAGTTTTTGACTCTCTATTTAAAAACTTTTGAAAACAGAATTGTCGAACTGAGTACCATTTTTTGATATAATAGCCCAAGGTATCCCAAAACGAGTAATGAGATTTTTCCATACAAACCTCTTTACATCTACGTCCTTGATGTTAGCAAGGGGTTCAGCCTCAATTCATTTGGTGAAGTAATCGATTGCGACTATAAGGAACCTTTTGTTCCCAATTGCCCGTGAACTAGTGAGAGGTGACAGGTCTTAAGCAGGAGTTCGGATAAATGGGAACTTTTGGCATTTTGCGCACTATTGGATGTATTACTGAGCATTTTTTCTCATATAAGGCCTCAAGTAGCTTTTATAGATTACCCTATGAGCTAGGGATCTTCCTCCGTATGATTCTAACAAATCTCTTCATAGATTTCGTAAACCAAGTCTCGGACTTTATCTTGGTGACACAAAATAGGCATGGCCATGTGAAAGACTCTTTGTACATGTCACCAAAGCTTGACATCCAAAATCTAACAAGTTTCCTTCTCAATTTGTGCATTTCCTTCTTATCCGACGGGAGTTCGTCCCTCATGTGGTAGGCCGTAATCGAGTTCATTTAGTTGTGCCCAAGATCCACATAAAGGACGTTTTACTGAGTCCCCGATTCAATGCTTGGCTTAGGTAAAACTTCTATCCTAATAATCCTTTCATTTTTAGGTTGGACGACTGAAGCTAAGCAATATAGGGCATCAGCATGGCCGTTCTGCTTGGAGTTGAGATGAGTAATCTCCAAACACCTGAAACTCCGAGCCAACTTTTTGGCCATATGAGCATTAGCAAACACTCGTTCATCCCTGGCGGCATATTTCCATTTGAACTAATTGACTACTAATTGAGAATCATAGAAGAATTTTACATTCTCAGCGCCAAATGCTATCACGTCTCTAGATCTGGAAAAGAAAGCCTCATACTCAACTTCATTATATAAGAGGCTCAAAAGCCAAGGTGAATAACCCTTTCGAACTCTAAAAGTACGACCCTTATGCCTGTACCTTTACTGCATGAAGGGTTATCAAAATAGAGTTTCCACAATCCTTCTGGTTCAGGGATTTCAACCACTTCCTTTGATGTCCCCTTTGGGTCCCTAGACGAGTGTAGTCCCCCCGCAGTTTGGTTGGTTGAAGTGAAGCTGCCAAACTGTCATCGGTCATGTTTTGGCTGAATTCTGCGATAAAATCTGCTAAGACTTGTCCCCTTGTTGCCTTCCTTAGCTCATAAGTGATTTAATACCCAAGCTCTATAGTCCACCTAGTTACACTTCTTGAAAAATTTACCTTTTTAAATAGGGCTTTAAGTGGATGTTTAGTTAATATGATTATAAAGTGCGATTGGAAATAATGAATAAGTTTCATTGACGTTGAGATAATTGCTAAAGCAAGCTTCTTTAGTGGCAGATGCCTTGTTTGCGCGTCTAGAAGAACTTTGCTCACGTAGTATACGAGTTCTTGGACGTTCTTTTCTATGCATCATAACACCGCACTCACGACTCATTCTGAGATGATTAAGTACATAAAAAAGGTCTCACCTAAAGCTGATACTAATAGCAACGGAGGTAAGGTTAGATATTCCTTTGATTTCGTTAAAGCTTGTTTGCATTTGTCATTCCACTAGAATTAGTTAGCTTTCTTGAGCACCCAAGAAAAAAAGTATGGCACTAATTCAACACCCGATTGATAAAGTGGTTAAGTGCAACTACTATGCCGGTTAACTTCTGAACTTCTTTTATACTTTGCGAATTTTAGATCTTTTGTACATTGGTAATCTGTTCCAGGTTAACCTCGAGCCCTTTGTGCGTCACGAGGAAACTAAGGAACTTACTCGAGCTTACACTAAATACACACTTGGACAAATTAAGCCTTGTAGGTTTTTAGAATGTTGAAGGTCTTTTGTAAGCTAGGCAAATGTTTGTTCGGTTGTTGGCTTTTGACTATCATATCATCAACGTAGATCTCTATAGTGTCTCTAATGAGCTTGTTGAACGTTTTTGTTACTAACCGTTGGTAAGTTGTACCATCATTTTTAAGGCCGAAGGGCGTTACCCGATAGCAATAGATTTTTCGAGAAGTAATGAAAGTCGTTTTTTTTTCCATATATGAGGGTTACATTGCTATCTGGTTATACCCTCGATAAGTATCATGGAAGCTCAATTTTTTGTGTCTGGCGGTGGCATCAACGAGTTAGTCTATTTGTGGCAAAGGAGGACAATCTTTCAGGAAAGCTTTGTTTGAATTTGTGAAGTCAACGTAGACTTACTACTTTCTATCCTTCTTTTTGACCACTATCATATTGGCCAACCAGTTCGGATAATATACTTCTTTAATTGCCTCAGCTTGTAATAGCCGCTTTACTTCTTCGGTTACTATGGCTGCATGATGGGTGGCCGACTTTTTAGTTTTTTGCACATCGGGCTTCTTAGTTTGGTCTACGTTAATCCTATGACAAATCACCTTGAGGTGGATCCTTGGCATTTTGTAGGGTATTCAAGAAAGCACTTCCTTCTACTTCACCAAGAATTTGAGGAGCTCTGCTTTTTCTTGCTTGGTTAAAAGTGTTCTAAACAGGAAGTACTTCTTCTCATCATCCGGGTTTATTTAGATTTTCTTCAAATCCTCCATCACATTGTTCTTCACACCTCAATTGTAGTCGTTTATGTTTGGCCTTTCCTTCACTTCATTCGTTTTCATTTTGGGGGACAAACCCTTTCCTTTTATTGCGGCAGTACTTGTTGTTCTCCTTTTAAGTCCACCCTTTTTTTCCCGACTTGGAACTTTAAGGACTGTTGGTAAGTCAAAAGAATAACCCTTAGGTTATAGATCCAAGTCTTCCCCATTATACCATTTTATGTTGAGGGTTGATCTATTACTATAAACTTGATTTCTGTTATAGAAGGGCCTGTTTTGATGGGGACTGCAATATTCTTTATAGGTTAAACTAGATCTGTTCTTATGTCGACGAGGGCCCTGAAATATTTTTTCATGAAGGAATCTTTTGGCCCTAATTTCTTGAAAAGGATGTTATATATAATGTTAATCGAACTTCCTTATTCCATCAGTATCCTCATAATGTCGTACCCAACTATTCACATAGTTAGGATAAGGCCATCATTAGAGGGTACTAAATGCCAATGAGATCGTCTTCTGAGAAGGTAATCTTGTCTCGAGGAGGCCAGTTCGTGCTTCACTCAATCTCAGGGCACCCCATCAAGTTCGGCGGCTACTAAAAATAAGGCTTATCCTTGATATGGTTTAGAAGCTTATGAAGGGGTTATCTAAACACGAGTTTTAATTCCTGGTGTACTTTTGGCTCCTTCTGCTCTTGGGTCTCCTTTCTTGGTCCGCAATCTCTTTTATCAATTTCTTTCTTCTCATGGCATTTCATAGAGGCTAAACTATGCTCGGCTTGACTTATGTCTTCCTCCATCTTAGCATGTTGCTCAATTTTTACCATAAATTCGGACATACTTAACACCTTCTTCTTAGTTAGGGACTGTCTTATTGACTCTACTGGGGTAAACCCAGTTTGAATGATACTGCAACTAATTGCTCACTATAGTAATTAATCTCGTTGCAGACCTCCCAATATTTTTGGGCATACTCTCGTATAGTTTTCGTATTATCCTTCCGAAGTGACATCAACATGGCTATGCCCTTCGGGTGCCTACTGTTAAAAATGAAAACTTTGAAGTACCTTCTCTTTTGCTGAGTTAAACCTGATTTGAATACCGATTTTATGACTTAATAATGGCCGCTCATGTGATGAACCTAGCTATAAAGGCCTCGACTAATTGTTTTTAGTTGGTCACCGATTGTGGTGCTAACTTATGGAACTAGCTTAAAGCTATATCCCCAAGGCTAGACGAGAACATCCTACAAAGTAATGCGTTGTTCCAGCTCCAAAGAGCCACGGCTTGTCAGCAATGCTGCAAGTGATTTACTGGCTCATACTTCCCATTGTATATTTTGAATTTTGGCAAGGTAATTTTTCTCGAGAGGTGTCTCAATCTTTTTGGCTAGTGGTGACACCGAAATATTTTCCACTATTTTCCTCGCCACATCTTGTGCCCATTTGTCCGCCAACCTAGAGGATCCTGACATCCATATTCTTCTCCAACTATACTCAAAGATCTTGCTTGGCTACTTTCCTGTGTTGGGGACTTGAATGAACACTTGGCTCCTCGAGGACTATTTATTGCATTGTATTCGAGCTCTCTAGAGGTTCGAGAATGATCTTGGCTACAAGATTCTCGAACTTCTGACGTTTTCTGAGCCATTTCTTAGTCTTGGCACATCCTGCCGCTTTGTACATGAACTCCTCTGCGAATAATTGAAGCCATCAATGACTAGACACTTCAAAACCTAGAAAGCACCACTATTAGTACTACCTATGAAGACAATAATATCTTCCGAAGACACAACGCCAAATCAACGGCCTTCCTCTGCCACCGCTCCCAAAACCAGATCAACCAAGCCTTGAAATTCACCATCTCGAGTCTGAAGATCTTCACTCCATGTCTAAAGAGGACAAAATTAAGTTTCTAGAAATGTCACTCGTATAAAAAAGAACTCTTCAATTCTTAAGCTCGATCTACATCCAATCCCCAAGCAACGTCGATGTGAACTCTTCTTTGTCATCTTTTTAGAGATTGTTTGATGTCGATGGGGCAATTTCTTGAATTTTCACCACAACCAAAACTCCCAAATCCATGGGAACTGGCTTGTGATTTGTAAAGAAAGGCTTCTGATTTGGGCAAGAATAAAAAATAAATGTTAATTTAAATGGAGACTTGAGCAAGGGCAATAAAGGTATTTCTCTTATGTCTAGAAGGTTTCAAATAAATGATTGTTTATGAGAGAATGGTATTTACATCTTTTACAAAAAAAAAAAAAAAATTAAACAAAATTTTCTGTTTTTTTTACTAACAAGAGAGATTAATAATATTTTAAAAAGTAGAAAAAATATTTCTATTTTTATCCTTGGGAGAGGTCAATGTACCCTATATATTAGGATAATTTAAAGATATTAACACAATTTAGGATAATAACTTATTTTTATTTTTAAATTATTATTATTATTATTATTAATATAGTTTTTTAATTTGTCTTATCGAGATGAATCAAAAAAATTTTATATGAAAATATGAAAAAAAAATTAATAAGTCAATTTTTTAAATAAAAAATAATAATAAAATATAATAAAATTTAAAAAATAGATTAATTAATTAAAATAGTATGTTAAGTAAATATTTATATTGTATTAAATTATGTATTTTTTAAAATATATATAGTAATTAATAATGATAAAATTAAAAAAATTGATGTGCCTTGCACGGTATGTTAGGGGGTGTTTGACAAATATAATGCTCTTGACTTTTTGTTTTATATTATTAATTTTAATTATAATTTAAAAAAATTTTAAGCACTCATAATTTATATTATAATTTATAATTATTTTTTATAATAATTTTTATTAAATACTAAACTATTTTATAAATTACAAAATTTAAATTAGTACCAGTAACATGGACAAATACAACCATAATAACAACATTGCTTCAATGGCCAGAAAATAAATAAATAAAATAATTAATTTAATTAATTAAATAAAATAATTAAAATAAATACCTAAATAAAATACAAAACTGTAAATAACAAAAAAAAAAGTACGGACCAATTCGATCTGGTTCTGGTTTCCACAGATTCATAGCATCTTCTCCTACGGCGGCGGCGATCCGGAGTTCCTGACGAACGACATCCGCGTGAAACCCGATTTGGACGCTCTCGGCGCTCTCGGCGACACCGGATGGTACTGCATCCGATCAATCCTCTGGGCCGCCGACTACGAACTCCCTAAAACCGCCACAGCTCTGCGCGATCCCGAGTTCAACGAAGCGGGAGTGATCCTCTCCTGCGGCGCTCTCCTGACGTTCTCCGACGGGAAATTGGCAACTTTCTACTGCTCCTTCCTCGCCAATTTAACCATGGACGTAACTTGCGTGGGAAGCAAGGGAAATCTGCGGCTTCACGATTTCGTGATTCCGTTTCAGGAGACTGTTGCCCCCTTTTATGAAACTTCCGAGTCCAGATTCGCGAAGCTTTCGATAGGGTGCGAGCCGATGCCGAGCGAGCACGCCGTGGCGACGGATCTGCCGCAGGAAGCTCTGATGGTGGCGGAGTTTGCGCGATTGGCGGCGAGAATTGGAAGAGATGGATCGGAGGCTGAGAAGAAATGGGGGATTATTAGCAGGAAGACTCAACTGGTTGTGGATGCTGTTAAGGCGTCGATCGAGAAGGGTTTCGAGCCCGTTGAGGTTGGAAATTAAATTTAGATCTCTCTGCTTATTACCACCTACTGTAACTGTGTTGGCTTTGGTGTTGTATGCTTGAGTTTGGGATTTGGGATTTTAAATTACCTGTTTTTTTTAAATAAATCAGTCAAAACTCTAAGGCTATGTTTGTTAACCATAAATTACATAATAAATTTAGTAGATCCGATAATTATATATATATATAACTAAGGATGGAACTAGAATTTGTGTTAAAAAACGGCGTATAAAAGAAAAATAATTTATATTATTTTTCTAAATAATTAAATTAAAGGGTTATTCAAATAGTTCTCTCTTAAAATATTTTTTCATAAATTAAAATTTAATTGTAAGACACATTATTAAATATACTATCACAATCATCAAAATTAGGAATTTAAATAAAAGTTGTACAAAAGTTTTACAAAAAATATATGTAAATATAATCAAGATTTGTAAAAATCATGATAAAGAATACACGATCAAAAAATTAGTCAACGAAATTAAAAAAATTTTATAAGACAATTTATATTTATCAAATGATACTAATCTAAAAAAATCTCTCCCACATAAATAAGTATTTACCAATAACAAATAAATAAAAAAATAAGAATGATGAATTTTATAATTTAAGAAGTTAAATTTCAAATTTATCAAGAAAAAAATTAGAAATTATTAAATTTTTTTAAAATATAAATAAAATTTGACAAAAATTCAGTAAAGGCATTGCCCGGTGGGGCCCCATGTAGCTCCGCGATGCATATAACTGAATTAAGGATAAATTTGTCTATAACTTCACTAACTTTGAAAAATAAAATTTTATGAAATAATTAATAAGCTCAGAAAATATATCTCTAAACAAGTTTAAAAATAGAATCTTACCGTAATTATCACTGCAATATATTATGATTAAATTCAAATTTAAAAGAATTTGATTATCGACCAATTAAACTGTGGCACATAAATTCTGAATATAAAAAAATTATAAATTCTAAAAAAACTAGAATGATATTTGAGCTTCAAAAAAACTAATACTTTTTTGTTTTATATAATAATATAGATATACTAGATGAACAGAGTCATTATTTACTATTACTTAAAAGTACTTGTAATAGTATTTACATGATGCTCCAAATAATAATGTAGCATTAATTTTTATAAGTTGTACTAGAATTTTGATTTATTTTTGTTAGGTTGTGAGACTTGTGATAGTATTTACACTATGCTTCCCATGTATTTTTTTAAATTTTTTATTTAACACATGTATGTGCAAGACTCTCTACGGGTTCAAATAAGTTAAATTAATATACAAGGTTTTGAATGTATAAAATCATGCAATAAATAAAAATGTGATTTTTATGAGGGAATAACTAGTTTGAGATATAGGTAATATTTAGTATTGCTGAAACTAATTGTTATAAATTGCAGCTAGAAAAATGATAATTGTAATTTGTAATAGAAACTGTGAGTGTTTAAAAAAATTAACTTATTGATAAAATTAGTTATTTATAGAAAAAATTAAGTTATAACTTGTAGTAAAAATTATGAGTTATTGTTAAAATTAGTAGAAAAATGTTATAATTTCTAGCAATGTCAAATACTACCATAGTAAAATTAAATGAAAAATTATTATATACTCTTAGAGTATTATGTAACATTGTTTACATAGTGTAAGAGGATAGAATTTCAAATTACCCGGGTAGAGGCTTTCAATTCACCTTATAAGACGTGCTACACCATCAATCTATCAAGAGGCATTTTCTTAATAGGAAGAATAAAACTGTGTGCTCAAGTGGTGAAAATTGAACAATATTTTGATACAAGCTTTGACAGAGGGGTGGTCCCTTCAATTGGCGCCGTCTGTGGAAACCTTAGTTCTACCACGTGGATTCACACGCCGGGGGGTGATGTAATGAGATAGAATTCCACATTGCCCAGCTAGGGGCTCTCAACTCACCTTATAAGGTGTGCTACACCCTCAATTTACCAATAGGTATTTTCCTAAGAGAAAGAACAAAACCGTATGTGTCCAAGTGGTGAATATCAGATAATATCTTAGTGCAGGCTCTGGCAGAGGGGTGGTCTCTTCCATTGGCGCTGTCTGTAGGAACTTTAGTTCCACCACGTAGACCCACACGCTGTGAGGTAATGTAAGGAGATAGAATATCACATTGTCAGAATAGGAACTTTTAACTTATCTTATAAGGTGTGTTATACCCTCAACCCATTAAAAGATCTTTTTTTAAAAAAAAAGAACAAAACCATGTGTGGTCATGTGGCGAAAATCGAATAATGTCTTGGTGCAGATTCCGACAGAGAAGTGATTCCTTCACATAGTATTCTTAATAAATAAAAATGTATGATATACGATCAAATTACATTTGTCTAATACTTATGGCAGAGTAGAATGGCCTTATATAGAAGCAATGCTTAAAAAGTTGGTGGGTTTCTTAATAAATGGGTTAAGTGGGTGATGAGTGCTGTAACATCTTGATCATTTTCCATCCTGATCAATGGAGAAAAGGGAGAGGTTTTGGCTCCACAAAGAGGCATCCGACAAGGCAACCCACTTTCCCCATACCTTTTCTTGCTATGTGCCGAAGGGCTACACTACTTGATTGAAGATGCAAAAGAGACGGGGTTACTACAAGGCTTTAGAATCGGAAGAGCATGTCCAGTAGTGTCCCACTTATTCTTTGCTGACGAGACTGTGATTTTTGGTAATGCAACTACGAAGGTAAAGCTGAGAAATTGATGATATTCTCCGAAAATACGAGAAAGGCTCGGAGCAGTAGATCAACAGAGATAAATCAGCCTTATTTTTGCAATCCTAGTGCTTCATTGGTAGATAAACAACAGGTGTGTAGGTTGCTGAGCATCCCAGCCGAACATTGGGGAGGTATGCATTTGGGCCTACCATCTATCATTGGGAAAAAAAAAACGGATGTCTTTAAATATGTGAAAGACAGGATTATTTCTCATATAAAGGGATGGAAAGAAACTTTGCTAAACCAAGCAGGGAGGGAAGTCCTTTTGAAAGCTGTTCTAATGTCTATGTCAAACTATGTGATGCAATGCTTCCTATTACCAAAAAGCCTATGCAAGGATATTAATTTGGCAATTTGTAAATTCTGGTTTGGGTTGGGGGGGGGGAGGGGGCACGGCAGGACTGGATTTGGTTTTGGGT
>JAOTRH010021789.1:0-22033 GCA_034768845.1 Heliamphora exappendiculata | reverse complement strand
TCTCTCTCTCTCTCTCTCTCTCTCTCTCTCTCTCTCTCTCTCTCTCTCTCTCTCTCTCTCTCTCTCTCTCTCTCCTCCTCTTCCTCCTTCCTCTACCCTCCCTCCCTCCTCTCTCTCGTCTTTCCCTCTCGATCTCTTTCTCTCTTTTATCTCTCCTTCCGTATATGAAGTTGGAATAGTAGTGAGTTTTTTTTGCTGGAACCAATTTTGGTGCACCTCAATTAATTTCGATTAAATCATAATATTACATATAAGTTATATTATAATAATACCACTGTAATATTACATAAACAGGGGAAATAGTTATAAAAATCATAATTCATGCAATAATATATATATATATAATCACAAATTAAGCACAAAAATCAGCGATTGATTAATTACAGAAATTAAAATTTAATTAATTTTATTATTATTATAATGATATGTCTAAAATATTTTGGCTCTAAATCGGTAAATTTGATTTATTTAACATTGAATTTTTTTATTTTCAGTAAATTTTTTTTATTATTTAGTTAAACTATTATATTTTTAAAAAAAATTTCTCATTAAGATGAGTTGAAAATTTTTTAAAAATTTAATCAAGATATAAAAAATTTAAACAAAAAAAATAAGTCAATAAGTTAATAAGTTAAATTTTATATTACTTAAGTTAAAATATACAAAAATAAGTGAATAAATTAATAAAAAATATTTGTCCAAACAGAGCCTTTAAGTATTCCTTTCTATTAGATTAAAATAGTGTAAATTTTTAAGTAAAATAAAAAAAAAGGTGGAAGATGTAGTTGTGGCTGAGAGCTATGGTCAAGTATATATCAGAACAGCAATCTTTGGTACCTTGAACTGGAACTCCCTCCGGTGTTTTTGTCAAATTTTACTCAAATAAGTAGTGGGACCAGCAAAGTTTTTGGGCGAGTAATTATTCGGTATTTTTAAAATTTTACGTGTTAAGTTTATTACGTAGTATTTTTATTTAATATGATGATAATAAATTTTATAATAAGAATATAATAATATATTTTTATTTGGTAATTAAAAGATAAAAAATAATTCATATTATATAAATTATAATTATTTATTTATTAAAAATATTACGTAATATCGTTTATATAATACAATAAGAGTATTTAATAATTTTTCCCCAGTTACAGGAATATCGACGGCTGTCTCCAGTGCTGGCAGTTTGAAAAGGCCTTGATTGAACACATGACGACCGTTCGTTCGATTTACAGAAGTTTCTAGATTTTTTTTATAAAGTAAACATTTAAAAAAATTAAATATTTTGAATTAAAGTTGTTTTTCCATTACAATGTGTCCTCACATTTAATTGTTTATCCCGTTCAAGAATTAAAAGGGGTTTAATGCTATTTGGCGGGTTTAATATATATGCATATACATGTTTTATTTGTGACAATAAGTTTTTTGTCCCTTTTTATCTTTAAAACCAATAAATAATATGTTTTATTGTTAGAGCCCATTAGTGGCTTTTAATTACATTTTATATATTAAATGGTTTGGGTTATGTGTCTTGTATGCTAATACATGGAGGTGAGTGCATGTGAAAAAAGAAGAAAAAAACTCAGTTAAACATTTTGGTGCATACAATATTATATAAGTTTTTGTATTTTTTTTTGTTATTGTCGGACAATTAATGGAGTTATTTCTGACACTTCTACATTTATAAGTGCATGTTTGTAGATAAGTGACCGAAAGAGTAGAACGTTAACAACTTGTTGCATCGAATTACAAATTTTTAAAAAAATATATATATTTTTAAGAACAGTCAAATTTCACACGTCTCTGTCAATAAATTTTTGTATTATTAAATTTATTTCACTATTTATTTAATTTTTAATTTATATAATATTTATCTTCTCAAAAATTTCCCCTACAATTTATTGGAATAGAATTTCCCCTAAATTAAGGAGTAAAAGAAATAAAAGATTTTCAAATGCTTAGCTTAAAAAGATGGTGTTCATTAAATTGATCCAAAATTGAACCAACAGCTTCCTTTAGTAGTAAGGAGCCTTGTTGGCTACTTGTCTGACAGTATTTGGTTTATACCCCTCTTACACGGAGTGTTCCACAATCAAACGAAATCTCATTCGTATGAAAAGTATGTGTCCGATTTTGTATTTCGTATTTGTGTTCGTAGCAAACTCGACCCACGACTGAATTCGTTGGTAGAAATTTCTCTCTATTAAATAGAGTATCGATTATTTTATTGTTACGGTGTAGTTGGTACCAATGAGATAATGTGGTTGTTTGGAAATGCTACTGTTAATATCTTATAAATTGTAACTTGTAGTAAAAGTTGTAAGTGTTTGATAAGTTATAGTTTATAACTGAAATAAAAAAAAAGTTAAAAATTATAACATAAGTTGTTGATATTTGAGATAAATTGTAACTTATAGTTAAAAATAGTAATATAAAGCTAAAAGCATTCCTAAACACCTTAGTAAATACCATTTCTAATTTATTACTATAAAATATTATCTAAGAAATAATTTAGAATAAGATAACTATTTGTATAACATTTTAATTAATTAGTCTAAACTAATTTTTAGTTTCATATTTATGATGAGATAGCAAGCTTAAAAATGATATAGAATTAATGTTTAATTTCTTTATAATAAAATTGTATATGAAAATTGAATTAGAATAGAAAAACAAAAAGAAAAAAAAAGAGAGAGAGAAAAAATATCAATCGGTATTATCTGGTAGGACTGATACATCTACGATTGACTGTTATTTTAGGCTCTGTTTGGGATAAATACCGTTACTTTTGTTTATTTTTTGTTTTTTTTGAATTTTTTTTTAATCTTTTGTTTAAAATTTTCTATTTTTTCACACCGTCATGAGATGAACTGAAAAAGTTAGAAAAAAAATTAATTGAAAAACGAAAAAAGTTTACGACAGACGAAAATAGATTATTAGCTTATTTTGACTTATTTTTGTTTTTTCTGAATTTTTTTTATATTTTGATTAAAAAAAATTTATTTTTTCGTCCCATCTCAATAAGAAGGGTCTAAAAGTGTAATATTTTGACTAATAATATAAAAATTTATTAAAAATAAAAATAAACAACATAAAATAAATAAATAAGCAATTATACAAAACAGACCCTTAGAGAATGGTTCAAAACTAAGTAGTTAATGTTCCTTATTTTGCTATAAAACACTATGAGATTCACAACCACAATACATATATATACTTTTTTACATGATAAAAAATTAATTATTGAAAAACAAAAAAGAAATTAAAAACACTAAAATAAGAAATTTAGGTGTTATCACAAAAATTAAACACTCTGTAGCTTTTATTACACGAGATAAAATTAATTATTAAAAAAGAAAATTTTAAAAACACAAATAAGTGTTTTCACAAATTATATTTTCTCGTATATTTTATTTTTTTTTGACCCAGAAAACAAAATTTAAAAAAACATGACAAGCAAACGGTATAATTTTATTAAAAAAGAAATGCAAACAGAAGATTCAATAAATTATAAAGGATATGAAACTTTTTTCCAGTCTGATTGGAGATTCGATCAGTTGAGTTCGATAATTTGAGTTGTTTATTTTATTTTATTTTTAGTACATATTATTTATGTAAAAAATTAAATTAATTATAATTGTATATATTTTTAAAAAAAAACAATGATACTTATTTATTTTTATTAACATAAATATAATTTATTAAAATACTTAATAATATTTAATTAATTTGATATTTTTTATAAAAATATAACATATATACTAAAAATAATAAATTAAACAACTCATATTATCAAAATAAACCCATTTAAGAACCCAAAAAAATAGCCAAGAAGCTATATCTAATTTTAAATTCTCGTATACAAAAGGTAAAAGCAAATTGCGTACACGGAAGAGCGTACGCTTGAGATGTATGGTAGACTGTCTCCCCAATTTCCGAAACTTTTGTATATCTTGGGAAATCGAGATTTGTCACTCCAAACAGTAACAAGAGCCAAGGGCATGTTTGTTTCTAACTTAAAACAAAATTGTCGGCCTCGAGACAATTCTTTGCTTTGTTTTTAATTATTTTTAATTAAATTTATATGTTGTGTTTATCCATGCATTGCAGGCCGCCAGTGTCGGTGCTCCTATTTACTAAAAGGGTAATTAGATGAACTAAGTTTCCAGGTATCATCACGATGGGTCTTAGGATTTTATTGGTAACTAATTTAAAATTTTATTTTTTTTAAATATTTTTAATTAAAAAATTATATTTGGTTTAAAATAAATTATTTAATAATTTAGTTTTTAATTTATTTTTTTCAAAATTAATTGTTTAGATAAAAAGTTATTTTTATTTTTATTTTTTTGTTTAAAATGGACAATTTTATCATTTTATATATTTAATATTGATAATTATATATAGTTGATAGTGATAGTAAATAAGTTATGAGTAAAATATATTATTATATTTTAAAAGCGATGAGAATTTAAAATTTTTCACTAATTTATTAAGATAAACAAGGAAAAAAAAGAAAAAAATAAAGAGTTGCTTGCACCATTATTAGTTGAAATCTTTTTAAAGATGTATATATTTTTTTCAACAACAAAAAAACACATTCACTCTCATCTTGCAATTCGTAAGGTTTGAACTCCCTACTTTTCATTGAAAAAGGTACCAACTAAAGGCTGCTTGGTGTTTTTAAAGGGGTTACTGATTTTTATAACCTAAAATTGCAATAATTTTAATATTCACGTGTTATAAAAATATATAAAAAAATAATATTATATTTAAATTAGGCAGTTGTCTCTTCGTTTTCTCCTGCTGAAACATCGCTTGGACGTCTGCGATCGTAGTTAACTGGGTCTGTGTTCCTGGTAAGAAAGGATTTGGATTAGCAAAACCCTATATTATTACCGGGTTACTTGGGCTTGGGCCATGATTTGTTTTGTGGGTTGTTGTTGGCCCACCTGTGTCACCTGTAGATCTACAGGTACCTCTTTCCCTAGTGGCCTCTTGACAGGGCCGTTCGCTCGGTGGGCATTCGTTACTGTGGTTAGGAGTCGGTTAGTTAAGCCTGCTATTGCATTCAGACTTAGTCATTCTGAATAGTTTGTAGTGCGTCTAAGAACAAATCATCACGGCTTTAGTTAGGATGCATTTGCTGTTCTACCCCAGGTGCGTCGTTGTGTTCTTTACTGTTTGAGTAACCTTCTGACATGATTGGTTTGGGAGTTGTATGCAATCCGCTCTGAGTATTGACCATTCATAAATTCACATCTCTAGTGGAATCGTTAAAGAATGTATAATTCTTTTTAAATCAATAAATAAAAAATAATTACAAAAAGGTAAAATATGCAAAGTAGTTAGAAAATACAGAACGGAGAGAAATCGGGTTAGATAAAGGAGAAGGCTAATTGAGTTTCAAGTATTGATAGTATGAACACATATCGGATGCTTTAACAGTTATATCCCCCAAAAGCACAACCATCCCTCCTATTTATAACCCTCTGATGGATCTATTAGGATTATGATATGACTCGAAGATATATTTGAATTAGGAGAGGTAATCCGGGATAAAATTCACAAATTAACCATATCCTAGAGAGTCAATGTTCTACTCCAACTCAACTAGGTCGATCGATGGGTGCTCCGCGCGTACTCGACCCACTTCGGATCAAGAACCCGACCCACACGGATCGAGTGACTCGAGTGAGAGGGTCCCGTGGTTCGAAAAATTCTTTCCTTAGCTACCAAGTCGCATTTCTCTCAACGTCCCGTGCAAGATTATATTGCCATTGTCTTTATTGTCTTTGGGGAATCTTCAATTCCTAAGGGAATCTATGGAGGTATAGTCTGTGCTGAGCCATATAGTCTGTGCTATGTTGTTGTAACTAGGTAGTTAGAGCTACACCGCATGTGCTGTCTTCATGACCTGTGTTGTGGTAATAATACAGTCTGTATTGTCTACATAGTCTGTATTATGAAAATATGGTCGAGTAGTCAGGACTACCGTCATAATCCGAGCTATGTTTCGCAGTCTATGCTGTAGTACATCTTTAGTCGTGGCTAGGACTACGCTTCATAGTATGTGTTATGAGATATCATGTATTCTTTACATAGTTGCTCGAACACCCGAACTACTGGTACTTCACTGACTCGGCTTTCCTAACCCATTGAGTTGCTCGGACCCACCAAATCATTCGACCCTTGAGCCACTTCGAGTCCCCTTGTCGAGCTACACGGCTCTTAATTTATTTCGACCAACCGAGCTACTTGGGTTCACGAGTGACTCGGCTACCGAGTCACTCGGTCATCGATTTATCTGTTTATTGAGTAGCTTTGGCTGATCATTTGGGTGATTGGTTTCCTTAAATCATCCGCTTTGATGTCAGTTAGTTGGACCGCTTATTCGAATCATTTACCCAAGCCACATAGGTCATTCGCTCGAGCCACTCTCTCGAACCACCTTCTTGAGTTATACATCTTATTTTAGCCGTCTACAATATTTATTTCAAATATGAACTTCATTCAATGAAAAAGAAAAATGATAGCTTTTTCTCTGATTATGTCAATTCCCCTTTTCATTAAGATGTGATAAGGTATAGATAAAGATAAAACTTAAACCAAAAATAGAATTAAAAAAAAAAGTAAAATGGGAGAGAGAGATTGTAGCATTTGTAGTCATAGTGGTTGTACAATGGTCGTGGAAACAATTATTAAGGGCTTGTTTGACTTCTCTAATTGAGTTCTATTTATATATATATAAATTTATTTTTAAGTTGGAGTGTTTGACCATTTGAAAATATAACCAAAAAAAAATCTCTTCTTATCTTTTTTCCTTCTTTTTAAGAAAAAAAATGTTATGATGCAACAAGTAATAGTAATTTACTGAACAAACGAGATAAATATTCGATTTCATAAGTAAAAATCCCGAATTCTCAAGGAAAGAGAGAAGCACTAAATATTATTGATGAAAATAATAAATAGTTCTTAGCCCTACACACTTATTTATAACAGTTAAAAATCTTAATTTTGAGAATAATTCTTGATATGGAAGTACCAATTTAGGCTATTTCCATACTCACTAAGAAAAAATAATAAGAAAACTAAAAATTGTCAATCTTAATTAGGAAGAAATCAGTCTGCCAAAACAAGCTGTACTGAAATTAAAAATTTTAAAATAAAATAATTTTTAAAAATAAAAATTGTTATATACAAAAAAAAATACCCCATCACTTTCTCAATTTTTTAAACTTTTACCAGATTAATTGTTCTAAAAACGTCTCGATTACACGTTGAATATTAATAATGATATTATATGAAATTTTAGTCAACAAAATTTTAAAATATAGTTAAATAAATTTTAATATATTAAAATATATAAGTAAAAAAATAGTCTTACTAATCATTACTCATTAAAAGGTGAATAACGATACTAAAAGATTAAAATCTTAATATTAATAATGTACTAAGAGTTAAACTTATAATATTAAAAACTAATTATTATTCATTGCTCAATAAACAATAATTAATATTTTTTATAAATAAATAAAAAATTCGAGCATAGTATGCAAAAACTCCCCGGTCGTTGAAAAAAAAGATGATCGCCTGGAGTCACCATTTGCTTCCAAAGATGAGCCATCAATGATTGTTAACATGTTATTATACCTGAACCGGGGAGCGTGTTGCGCCACAATGGATAGTACGCTAGTATTGTGTTTTAATGGATATATTTTTTGAATATTTTTTATAATTTAATTCGTTTATTATGTAAAATTCGTCGAATTTGTTTAGCATGTGAAAAATCAAATTTATCGGATACCTGTAACTAAGTGATTAAATAACATATCCTAATATTATTTTATAAATAAATAAATAAATAAAAATTATAATTTAAAAAAAAGTTATTATTAAACAAATATTATTCAATCACTTATTTACAGATGTCAAATGCATCTGATTTTTTTATTATTAAAAAAATTCAAATTCAATATAATAAACAGATTAAATCATAAAAAAATATACAAAAAACATATCCTTAAAAACACAGCAAGACCATGAAGACGGAGCACGCTCCCAATCCTTTATACATATAAATTATAATAATACACTTAATTATTGACAGCTAGGTGCTGATTTGGTTTTCTGTAATGTTCTTACAGTCAATTGTTAAAAAAGATTTTAAAAAAAAAACTTAAATAAACTAACAAGTTGAATTTAATATGGAAAATGCTTACTTTTGTTTTTCTCTGAATTCTTTTTTAGGTTTTTTTTTGTCAAATTTTTTTATTTTTTTAATTCAATTTATAAAGACAATTTTAAAAAATAAAAAAACCATAATTAAATAATTAAAAAGAGCTCAAAGAGATAAAAAATAAACAAAGATTCCGATACTTAACCCAAACAAGATCTATGTATTGTTATAAATTTTTTAAAAACCACATAACTATACGAGACCTTATGTTCACAAGTGAATTTTATATAATGGTGTAATTCTTAACAAATTTGTGACACCATGTGGCATAGCTTTTGTAACATTAAATAATTATTAATGTTATTTTTTTATAATTATTCACATTACAATGTTACAAATTCATAAAACATACTCATAAATTCATTTATAATTTAAGATAAATGACGAAATTAAACTGTTTATAATATGAGATATACCTCAAATAAATTTAAACCATTTATTTATGGATATGGATGCATTGGATACTAGAATAGTAATAATGCTAAAGATACCAACGTATTTTGTCAAATTAATTATCCAAATTATATAGTATATTTACTAATATTGATACTATAGGCTTCACATGAATTTTATTTAAATTTTATATTTATAATTGTGTCACGTCATTTGAAATGTAAATTTAATAAAATAAGTTAATATTCCTAACTTTATTGCTAGAATAGTGGACATTTCGACATTTTCATGTTTTGCCACTTAAATTTTGTTAAAATTAAGGTTTTTTTCAAGAACATTCAAAGTTTTTAAGCTATAAAATTTAAATGTAATAAATTTCATAAGAGAAAAAAATCGATCTACGCGTTAGGAGTGGTCATTTGTGGGTCTTCAACCCATGACACAGTTCGTTTAAATAATACAATGATTTGAGATAAATTTTTTGAGAGAATTAAATCATAAAATGAAAGATCGAGTTGTTAAACCGGAGCTAAATGGATATAGGACAACGCACCCTATAATTTTTTTCCTGACCTGTTCTAACTTCTCACTAGTTTTGGAGTATTTATATTCATTGTTTATGGTAGAGTTTCATTTCTTGTATTGTATTGTTTCATCTTATAGTAAAATTGTTGAAATTTTATATAAATATTATTAATTTTGGGTGAACCGTGCAAATCGTACGTTATATGTGTATTTGTTTTGTTCTTTTCGTTGTTAATTTTTTTCTTCTTCCATGAAACGATATAATTCTAACCTTCTTTTGAATTAATTCCTCCATACGAAATTAAAAGTGAACTAAGTATACAAAAATGTAAGAATTATCAAATGGTGCGTAATGCAATAAAGTCAAAACTAAGTTTTTTTTTTTTTTTTTTTTTATAGTTTAGAATCAAAACAAGGTATCAGTAGTAATCAAACCTCTTGTACCAACTTGTTAATTGGGTTTTTGGCAATAATTAAAGTTGTCTAAGAGAGTTTGATTATCGCTCCTTCCTTGGAAGGCATTGGCAGAAATTTAATTAAAAAGTGTAATTTTTGGGGGGGGGGGGTGTTGGGGTTATAAAGACAATAATACACTAAAAATACAAAAATATAAATGTAAGCAATTAGCAAAGGTATTTTTATAATTTTTAGTGAGAACACAAATACAATAATTGTAAAGAAATATAAAAAAGTGAGTATATATTAAGAATATTTTTACATTTTCAATAGGAGCACTGTATATCTCCACTTATCTTATATTTTGGGTGTTTGACAAAGTTTCTTCTACTAGTGTTGAGTTTTTTGTTATTAATTTTAATTATAAATTATAAATTATTTTAAATATTTATATATTTTATTATAATTTATAATTATATTTTTAACTATAAATTATAATTTTTATTATAAATTATAATCTATAAACTATTCATTTAAATAATAGTAAGCTCTCACTATTGTATTTGTCTCTACTTGGATCATGTGAACTATATTGGGCCTAAAAATAAAAAATCCAACTCTTTCCAATTACAGAACTAGTGGGGATCTCACAAACATCTCTTTTAATGATGTTACTGGTGGCAGGAGGTCCTGATGATTCAGTTGTGCCGGTGTATGCTTATTAATTATTTTTTTCTTTAATTATTATATTATATTATAGAAATTTATATATATATATATAATAAAAACTTATAGAATTATTTCTATTTTTGAATATTTTAATAGGAGTGTGTAGATATTTTTTTATGTGTGTGTGTATATATATATACTTGTGTTGAAAAATTTGTGTGTGAATTGATTTAATATTATTTTATCTACTATTATTAGAAAAGAAATTTAAGTAGAGGTCCTTTTATTAGTTGATAAAAAAAATGTTGTCCTTAGTTTTTTTTTTTTACGTTTTCAGTCCCAAACAATAATTTCGTGACCAAAGTACCCTCAATATTTAGTTTTCGAGCCTCAAAAAAATTTGATTGCATGAGCCAAAAATTTCGAGATTTAAGCAAAAATAATTTGAAATTGAGTAAATCTCGGTATCCAAAATCCAACCATGTACTCATTGATAGGCTCTCAAGGCAATTGCAATCACTGAAATCGCCACCATCGCCAACGTCCTCGCCACGTGCTCCAACCACTAATCGCCATCACCACAGCCACCACCGACACCCTGAACTCTAACCCCAGCCACCGCCGACACCCTAAACCCTAGCCGCCGTCTTCCACAGCCACCGAAACCTCTTTACAATCATCGCCGAAACTTTAGCCATTCGAAAACCACCAAGAGCCCTTCCACAGCCATCGAAACCTCTTCCCAGAGACTCGAAACCACCGAAAACCCTTCCACAGCCACCGAAGCAACTTTTCAGACACTCGCCGACCACCACTAGCACTCACCGACCACCACGACAACTCCTCAACCACTTGCCGACCACCACCAGCCCTTCAATAGCCAGTCTCTAGCACCAAAACTTCTTGCTGGTCTTCGCTTCGCACCATCGCCGGTGTGGTCTTTGCGGAGAAGGAGGGAAAATTGTTCGGGTTGTGAGTGGGAATTGTTCGGTTTGCGTGTGGGCTGAATTGTTTGGGAATTGTATCTGTTGGGTGTGCTTTATAATTGTATCAGTTGGGTCGCATGGGCTTAATGTTTGATTTGAAGTGATAAATGCATCGGTTATAAATTATATCAGATGAGTGTTCTTGTAAAAATTTATGTCTTAGTTGCGATTTTCACAAGTGATAAAATATTAAAAGTATCACTTGAAAAGTGAGTAGTGATTATGTGATAAATGTATCTGTTGTAAATTGTATCAGTTGGGTGTTCTTGTAAAAATCTTTGTTTCAGTAGTAATTTTCATAAGTGATGAAATCATAAAAGTATCACTTGAAAAGTTGTGATTTTTAAGCCTCATGTTCTGTTTCAATTTTATTTTGAACAGAGAGAGATAGAGATTATTTATTTTAAGGGATACACTAATTTTGAAAAAATTTTGAGAATCAAATTTAAAGATTTCAAATTAAGAAAATTAATCTTTTCAATAGGGGTGTATTATTCATAATAAAATAATTTTAAATCTGATGAAACCTAATCTATTAAAAAAAATATTAAGACTAATCCTCTTACGATATCTAAAAAAAGGACTAATTCTTAAATTTTTCTTATTATAATACTTAATTTTATAAATGCTATTGTTTTTTTATTTTTTTTATTCATTTGACTATTAGTTTATCCATAGTCTCGATTATTTTATTGTTATTATTATTTATTATATTATTATTATTATTATTTTTAACGTTAATTGAATAATTCTCAGGGTTGGGAGATCATTGACGATTTTAGAATTTTTGGTTCTGAATTTTAGTTTTAGGTTTATCATACTAGAATTTTTGATAATACGGTATCTCAAATTAAATTAATTATTTTCCATTACTAATATTATTCTTAAAAGGCAGGTTATTACAATATCTATATTTTCTATTTATTTGTTAATAATCTAAGGGCGACATATTTATTTACAACAATTATAAATTTAAAAAATAAGATCTTACAGAATAGTTAAAAAGTTGTAAGGACCAATCCCTAAATAACCTCACTAAATAGGACCCCAAAATGATTTTTGCTATATTTTTAAAAAGAGTTAAAAGATATATATATATATATATATATATAGTCGACAGCTCCTCTTGTATTATTTTCATCTCTTAAAAAACTTGGTCGTCAACTCGTTGTATTATTGAATATGAATTTTAAGATTTTGGTATTTTTTGTGTTCTTATTTTATTTTTCTTTTTTATCTCAATTTTTTGGATAGCAAAGTGGGGGATGGGAGTCAGGTAAGATGTAGCTTTCTTTAATGCACTACTAATTAAATTGTGTTTAATTGTCTATAACTTGCTATAATAAAACAATTAATTAAATCACCATGAACTTCGTATAATGTTGGCTGCCTCCACTTTGAGAAATTTTTTAAAAATACAAAACTAATGAAACGGTCAAAACCCATTAAAAAATAAAAATAAAAATACTGAAAATAAGGGATATACAAAATATCAAAAATAATAAATAAATAAATTGAAAGATATGTGATGGAGAAGTGGTTTCAAGACTGCTAATTACCCCCAAAAAAAAAAAAAAGTGGTTTCAAGATTGTCTGCTACAACTGATAAACTGCCAAACATTACAAGACATGTACAATAAAATATAAATATAAATATATATAGATATAGATGTATATGATAAGTATGATGCCATTATAAACAATGAATGTCAATATCAGCAATGTCAAATGGAATCCAGCAATGAATTAAGGACTGAAAGAGAATGTGATTATATTAAAATTGAAATGACTTAAATGTTCTTTTGAGTAAATATTCGGTAGTTTCGGAGTACTATGTCTTACATTTATGTTGTACTCTTATTTAATATAGTAATAATAAATTTTACGATAAAAATATGATAATTTATCTTTATTAAATAGTTAAAAAATAAATAATAATTTATATTATATAAATTATAATTATTTATTTATTAAAATTATTATGTAACATTGTGTATATAATTCTCAAAGAGTTCCTTATAATTTGGCACTGTTATTGGGGTCTCAAAAACAAGTTGTTATTTGGATTCGTGGAATACACGTTAGATTTTATATTAATAATTTAAATTATTCATTTCATGTATTAATATATATAAATTATTCACGTAATAGACTTAAATTGATAGAATATTATTAAATATCTCAAAATGTATATTAGTTTTAGAAAAAAGAAATAGTACGGTCTATTTACTATTTATTTTTATTAAAAAGATTATAAATAGCTTTTGTAAGAATAGAACCAGTACCAAGTTTGAGGAAAGTATACTTATAGGCCTTGCTTGGCAACTTAATTTTTTTGGATAAAAATATTAAAAATTTAAGATTATTCATTTAATAAAAAAGTAAAAATATTAAAAACTTAAAATATCAAATCAAAACATAAATTCTCAAAATATTCTATTCAAACTCTTACCACTTTTAAAATATAATATTACCTTTTATTCATAACTTATTTACTACCATTTTCAATTACATATAATTATTAATATCAAATATAAAAAAAATAAAATTGCCCACTTTGAACAAAAAATAAAAAACTTAATTTTTTACCCAAATAACAAATTTTAAAAAAACTAATTTAAAAACTAAATTACCAAATAACCTACTTTAAACACAATTTAACTTTTTGATTAAAATGACAATATATATAGCTTTTAACAAATTCGCCAATCGACCCATAGTATCACACTTTTAATAGATTTTTAATCTTTTTTAGTGGTCATAAATAATTTTATGACTCTTAATGTGAATTTTTTTTCACTCTATCTAAACACTACCAAAAAATCTCGTAATATATATAAAAAAATTTAAAAATTAATTATTTTTTTAAACTTCATAAAAAATTGAGTTCTATAACTTTTATTTGAAAAAATTTAGTCAAATTAAACTTAAAATAATTATATAATATTTAATTTATTTCTATTTAAGAGTTAATTTTTTTCGTTTTGGACAAATGAAGAAATATAAGTGATACATTTTTCAAGTTATTATAACGGTTGAAAATAGAAAGTGATATATTTTTATTTAACTAATATCTTAATTTTATAAACTGATAAATGTGTTGTGAAAAAAATTATTACAAAATTAAAATTCTATTATCAGTTGATAATAGAACTTATACTTAAATTACTTATTTATATATATATATATATATATATACTAAGAATTATCGTCAAAAAATCAAATACACGTAGCAAAAATATGATTACGTACTTTCAATTATAATTGTTCAAACGCTTGGAAAGATATGTGCTATTTGAGCAATTCTTCTAACCTACAATATTATCTTGATAAGAACTATTAATTCATCGGATACAATTTTTTTCTTAAGACTAGATTAGGAGTCCCTCTATTTGTATATAATAATTTCTTCCATTAATTAATAAGTATTGCATCTATTTCAAATAGATCAGTTGTTTTAAAGTATAATAAATAGTTTCTTTATACACCATTCATTAAAAAGTACAAATAATTATAAATACCTATTTGGGTCACATATAAATTTTATATAATACAAAATTTTTTACAATTACCCGTTATATTCAAACAGTGAACAATCTTCTTAATTATTTAGAGTAACAATGTATTAAAAAATTATTTACATTAGTCTCACTCTTAATTCTAATTATATTAAAATTAAAATATATTAAATTAACTATATTTTTGTAACTATGTGTTTATGTATACATATTAAAAATATGTTTTTTTATACTTTCACTCTTTGTATATTTTATGAGAGAGAAAAGAAAGTTAAATTTAAAAAACAGAGAAAAATTATATTTAAAATGAAAAAAAATCGTCAGTGAGAAAGAAGAGAGATAAAAAATAAAAAAATAATAAATCTGAACTTTTGGACATGCCACATAAATAAATACCACATAAAAAAATATTATATTTTATAATATAAATATACACACGATGTTATTAATAATTTTACGATATTAATAAAATATGTACGAATTCAAATATGAGTTATTCTTCGTATCCAATGCAAGGTCATATAATACACTCATTTAATATCGTAATAATAAATTTTACGGTAAGAACATAATGACATATTTTTGTTAGGTAGTTAAAAAATAATAAGTGATTCACATTGTGTAAGTTATGATAATTTATTTATCAAAAATATCACGTGATATTGCTTACATGTTTGATGGTATTCTAATAATTTTCTACAATAATGATTCATGATTGAGTTTGTTTTTTCTTTTTGAGATTACATGGATGAGTAAATATTCGATGCTGTTGAAATAAATTTAGGTGGTGCTCTAATTTTATATTTATTGATATATTTAATGAGATTTAATTTTTTTAATTATTTTATTTAATATATAAAAATATATTATTTAATAATTTAAATAAAATATTACTCCAAAAGAATAATTATTCTAGGCTGACAGCTTATCCATGAAAAGCTGGTTAATGTTGGTATAAAAGGTGTGGTCCCTTCGTTAGCATTATTATCCACTGAAAACCATTACCTCAATGGTGGGAATCAGCAATAATGCCATGACGATTAATTTATTTAATTAAATTAATTTATCAAATAATATAACATAATATTGCTCAATTTGTGGTAATGATTTATCCGGCTCTCTTAAAATTTATTAATTTATTATTTTTTTCAAAATATTATACTTTTAAGAATATTCATGCCAGTGAGTAAAAAGGTAATTTTTTAAATTAAATTTTTAAAAAAAAATAGAAGTGAAAAAAATCCAAAAAAATCAAAAAATTAAAATTTATATTATTTATTTTAAAATATTTATTTTTTCCGAATTGCAAGCGCATCTTGACCGCTAGTAGTTGAATATGGAAACAGGATGGGTGCTATGTAATAACGCACAATACTCTACTGTGTATTTGAAATAATTTAGTTTTTAAATATATTTTTACGATCGAATCAATTGATTTGGTAAAAATCGTCGAGTTTATTATCTATATAAAAATTGAGATTGATCGGATATTTATAACTTTTTGATAAGATAATATTTGTTCACAAAGAAATGAATGGTAACTTTATTTTTATATAAAAAAAGTTAAATAAATGTTATTTGACCATATAGTTATAAATATCAAATTAATTTTATTTTTTTATAGGAACAACAAACTTTGCAATTTTTACCCAACGAACTAATCCGATCATAAAAATATATTCAAGAACTAAATTATATAAGTCACAAAGCACTAACCCCAGGTTCTTTGGTACGCATTGTCTTAAAATAAAATCGATGTATAAATTATTTAATTTTGTATTGTTCAAAATAATAGTTGGTAGGGG
This sequence comes from Heliamphora exappendiculata, assembly GCA_034768845.1. NCBI lineage: Eukaryota > Viridiplantae > Streptophyta > Magnoliopsida > Ericales > Sarraceniaceae > Heliamphora > Heliamphora exappendiculata. The sequence goes on along the minus strand of JAOTRH010021789.1, from coordinate 5,505 downwards.
TCGTATAAGAAATACTTGCCCTTGGTAGCTAGTATCGAATAAAATTGAGTATGTACCGGTTCGTCATATTTAAAAAAAATATTTATTTTTTATTTTTTAATTTATTTTAATTTTTATACTTTAATTTAAATTTCAAATATAACATAAAAAGAAAGCTTTTATACATGTTAATATTAATTTATTATAAAAAAAAATTAAATAATAAATTTGTATCGCTTTTAAGCTTGCTATCTCATTATAAATAATAAAAATAAAAACTAATTCATAGTAAAGAGTTAAAATATTATATTAGATAAATATTTACATTATATTACTAATAATAATTTAATATATATAATATTTTATGTTTATAAAATTAAAATAGTATTCAATTTTTTTTATTAATATCGGTACATATTGTATCAATAAAAGTCCAAATATCCTGTCCAATAAAATACTCAGAACATCGGTTTGGATATTTGGATTCGCGAATTATGGTACTTCCAAGAGTAAGTTATAATTTGTATTTTTAAAAATATCTAAATAATATAAATAATGGAAATTAAAAATCTTAAAATTATTTCAAAATTTAAAAACACGTCTTATACCTTATAAATGAGAAAAATTCAGCTTTTTCCATAGAAAATCTCCATAACAGCATAAAATCCAACAATTGACGGGAAAAAAAATAATAAATAGACTATTTTACTAAAAAGTAGTTTGCCTAAAAAGTATAAATAAATATTCACTAAGAATCCTACATACACAAATACTTATGTATTAATTACAAATTAAAAGAGAAGTCAATCTGTCGGTGTATTTTACCATTATAAAATCACATTTGATCTTAATCTTAAAATTAACACTAAAACTATATACACAAATTTTAAAGAAGAATCATTTTTGTAGTAAAAAAAAAAAAAAAACAAACTTATGCACGTTCACATACTAATTATAGTAATTAGATTCTAACCATATATTAAATTAGAATTCACAATATTTGTAAATTTCAATACAAATAAACAATCAAAATAAAAAATTGTATAGTTTTTTGTGATTGGTCATATCATTTTTCCTAAAATGGGATGTTTGACAAAATTTTTAGCTTTTTATTACTATTTTTAGTTATAAGTTACAATTTATTCTAAACACTCACAACTTTTATTATAAATTATAACTAATTTTTTTATTTTAACTACAGGTTATATTTTTTATCAAACACTCGCAATTTTTATTACAAATTATAATTTATAAGTTACTAACATTAAATTTACCAAATATCACCGATCAATGAAAGGAGGTGGAAAGTGGAAACCCATGTTGTGGAATGTGATAGTTGTGTGGGGGGATATGTGCAAGAGCTTGGGCCAGTTGATGCAACCACTTTGTTTCCCTTTCAGCACTTAAGTTTATTGGCATTGAGAGATAAAAGAGAGCGGGGATCAAAGTTGGAGAATTCCATCTCCATTCAACCTTCTCTGCACAGGCGGACCCAAGGGGCATATGGACCGTCGTCTTTTTTAAATTTTGGAAAAAGTTATTGGGATACTTTAGTTTATATTGGTGAAAAATGTAAATTTAATTTGTTATATAAAAAAATTTGTGAGATACTACTTATAATAACTTAAGCTTTAAGTTTTGAGTCGTGTTTTGGAGTTTTTATTTAAATTATTAAGTTAGTAATTTATTTAGATTTTTATAAATGTTATCGAAATTAACTATGATTTCGTGATAGCTTGGATAAAAGAGTAAAGGGTCTGAAAATGGATAGAGATCCTAAAGTTATATACACTTATGAGTTGCTATGTGTTTATTAGTTGGCTGTTATCTACATCCCAACAAAAACAAACAATGAGCCACGCAACGAAAGCATCACATATTTAAGTGTTTGTTTGGAATAATTTTTAAGCTTAACTCTTAAGGGATTTAGGTTTTTTAAAAAAAATAAAAAATAAAAAAAAGTGAGAGTGTTTGGAATAATTTTAAAAAATAGATGTTAAAAAAAAAGAAAAAATAATAATTTTTTTTTAGTTGCACTAAAAGCCGTGCAAGCTTATTATCCCAAACGAGCCAATTTAAAAGTTAGATTTTTTTAAAAAAATCAAATTTTTTAGTAATTCCAAACGGTGCCTAAGTTGAGATATTGTGATACCCTATATTACATTGATAAAAAATAAAAAAATTAATTTAGTATATAAAAAAATTTATAAGCTCACACTTTTAAACTGTATAATTAGACTTTTTATTTAAATTATTAAATTAATAATTCACTTGATTCATTACACTCACAATTATAATAATATTTGTTTAAATTATATAAATTTACCTTCTTAAAATTTTTTAAAAATCTTAAAATTTATTTTTTTTAAAATTTATAAAAATAATTCGTTCTCCTAAATTAAAATTATATGTGGTTGATGCTTCTCTCCATCCCTCCCTCTCTCGTCGAATGGACAAGAAGAGAAGGACTGGTCTGGTCCGGCCACGATAAGTTGTCGGCGCGAGTGCGGGACAGTACTTGCATTTTGTATCACCCACTTCACAATTTCCAAAGTCCTCATGTCTAGACACGTGCCCAAAAAAGTATTTGTTTGAATTTATTTTTGTACCTTTTAATTTACCGTTTAACGGGTAAATTGGTAGTGTTTAAAATTACTATTTAATTCGACATGATTTAAATATTAAATTTGAATAATAATTAAAAAAAAAGTAGAAAAAAATAAAAAGGCAATAACGAATTGAAAATCTAATTTTGTCATAATTTAAAAATTTTATTAAAATTTGAATTTAATCAATTAAAAGTGTAATTCACTCACTCTAATTTTTTTTTAAAAATAATTACTCTCTCTCTCTCTCTTTCTCCTAACTATAACATTAGAAAAATTTTAACATTTTAAATGATATACATATACAAATGTCACATCAACTCTTATTAACTTGCTATGTTGATAAAAAGTTAATAATATTAAAATACGTGCATAAAAAGTTTGTTTGGCAACATTAGGAGTAATTTAAAAGTTATGAATTTATTTAGTTTAAAGTGATTTTAAATTAAAAAGACAATAAAATAAGAAAATTTAAGTTAAAAACAAATAACTATAATTTTTTATTTTCATCTAATTTATATTAAATATATATTTTATTTGATATATTTTGACGAATAAATTTTAAAATATAATTTTACAACATATATATAATAAAACTTTTAATAATTGAGGTTGTCTAATAGAGATAAGATGGCTTTTTGGGCTTTAAATTAAAAGGATTTAAACTCATGTTTAGGATGCTTAAAAATATTAATTTTTAAGAAGTTTATTTTTTTTTTTTTTAAAGGATAGAGAAAAAAGGTTAGTTTGTTTGAGATTTTTTTATTGTAATTTTTTTGTTATTTTTTATTAAAATGTCTAATGTACTATTACCTTTTACTTTTAAATGGTAGTATTTGAGATATTGATACATTTTTTTAATGAGAAAAAATAACTTTTTGATTAAGAGTATTATAATCATTTTATTTCAGTACATCTTTTAAAATGTATATTATACACTTCATAAATCTTTTAACACTCATTCATAAATAAATTGTAAAGATTCATAATTAAAAAATTTCACAAATTTATAAATTAGCAACTATATAAATTCATAAAGGATATTACATAATTATAACCTACAAACGATAATTTCGGCGTTAAAATTTTAACGCAAAAATTATCGTTTCACTCGTGAAAAGGCCTAATAACTTATTTTTAGCTCATTTTCACTCATAGAGTGATTTTTAAATAATTCTTCAAAATCAAATGATACATATGTGTTTGTCATCAAAAAAACGAATTCATATACACTAATTAAGGCTAGTTCTGATGAGATTTAACCCTAAATCAACGGTCTTTTCAGTCTAAACACATTGTGGCCCTATTGGGGCTAAAATGCAAAAATTTTGTCTACTTTTATCATTTATAAATTTTTTTCATCTTTTGATTAAGATTTTTTATTTTTTCGAATTGTCTCGATATGATAATTCAAAAAATAAAAAAAAATTTATGAAAAGATGAGAAAAATTCACAAAAATGGAAAATAAACAATATTAAATTTGGCATATTAGCTTATTTTGGTCTTTTTTGCATTTTTGATGTATTGTCTCAAAATTTTTAGTTTTCTGACTTGTCTCGATGAGAGAATAAAAAAAGTTCAATTAAATAATAAAAACGAACTCACTAAAGACGAACATAAATTAAATAAAATAAGTAAATAAGTAATTATCTTAAAGAGAGCCGGTTGTAACTATTTTGGGTATTAATTCATAAAGTTAGGCTCCGTTTGTTTGTGCAAAAAATATTTTTTCTTTTTCTAGTGTTTAGTACAATGAAAATTAAAAGTCAACGAAAAATATTTTTTCAGCCAATAAAAAATAAGTTAATTTTGGTGAAAAACGTTTTCTAATCTTTTAGAGCAAAAAATATTTTTCACCTTTACCAGCGGGGGTCTAGGGGGCTAGGGTCAGGGGTCAAGGGGTCGAGGGGTCCGGGGTCCCGAAGGACTGGGATGCTAGGGGTTCTGGGGGACTGAGGTTCCAAGGTCTCAGAAGTCCAAGGTCACATGGATCCCAGGGTGACTGGGGGTATGGAGTCTCGAGGTCCTAGGGTCTTGGGGGTCTGAGGTCGTGAGGATATGAGGTTCTCATATATCTCGGGGTCCTAGGGTCCAGAGTCCTATGGTTCCCAAAGGATCGAGGGTTTAGGTCTTAGGGTCTCAAGGGTTCAGCGTCTCGGAGGGTTGAGAGTTCTAGGATCCTAGGATCCCGGGGGTCCGTGGTCTGTGGGTCCCATGGTCTCGAAGGTTTAGGGTTTCGGGATCCAATGCGTCCCGAGAGTCTAGGGTCTAAGGCTTCGAGATCTTAGAGATTTGAGGTCCCTAGGCGTTCAAGAGTTTAGGGGTCTGGTGTCCCGAGGGCCCCAAGGGTCAAGGGTTTTCGGGTCTCATGAGGTTCGGGGATCCTAGGATCTTGTCGTTCTATTGTCCTCGGGGTCTCGAGGGACCTAGGGTCTGAGGTCATAGGGTCTCTAGGGTTTGGGGTCCCAAGGGTCCAAGGGTTCTGACGTCTCGGGGTCCTGAGGGTCCAAGATTCTAACGGTTCGGGGGTCCAATGTCCGAGGGGTTCAAGATCTAGGGGTCTTGGGGGTCCAGGATCTAAAGGGTTTGAGGGTCCCGACAGGCTGAGGTCAAGGGGGTCTGTGGTCTTGGGGTTCTAGTGTTCCGGGGGACCAAGGGTTCGAGGTCCCGGGTGTTAAGGGGTCTCGTGGGTCCCATGGGTTTCAAGATCCTCAGGGTTCAGGGTCCTGGGATCCCAGAGATCAGGGGTCCTAGGTTACTAAAGTCGGGGTCCTAAGGGTCTAGGCTCTCAGGGTCTTAGGGGGTCTAAGGTCCCGGGGATTTTAGGGCTCCCGAGGGTCTGGGGTTTCGTGGGTATGGGGTTTGGGGTTCCAAGAGTCTAGGGGTCCTAGGGGACAAGGGGTTAGGTGTCTCGGGGGG
>JAOTRH010021778.1:0-20995 GCA_034768845.1 Heliamphora exappendiculata | reverse complement strand
TTCTCATATATAAGTGTTTTTTTTTCATACATAAAAGAAATTTCTCATACTCTGCGTAAAGGTACGAGAATACTCTACGTTAAGATAGAATTGATAATTTTCTTATATATTAGTGTTATAAGTTGTTATCCATGTCATCTGTGAGAAATTTTTGATTATGATAGTTTTTTTTTATATTGAGAACATTTTTATACATAATTGTTTATTTTACTCAAAATTAGAAAAACAAGATTAAAAAAATATATATGAGACATTTTCTCATACTGTGCCTCAATGCATGAAAAATTTCTCATTACTTTTCATATATTGAGGTAAAATTGAGAATTTTTTTCGTAAATTGATTTATAAGTTGTTATTCGTGGCATATATGAGAATTTCTCATTGATAAATATTTTTCATACATAAGTATTTATTTTATTCAAAACTAAAAAAAAATCAAAATAAAAAATATATAGCAAAAATTTCTCATTATGTTGAAAATTTTTAAATTGATAAAATTCTCATACATAAATGTTAATTTTATTCAAAAGTAGGAAAAAAATTCTTTATATTCTACGTTGAGATAAGACTGATAAATGTTTTATTTTTTTTATTTTTACAAAATTAAATTGAATTAATTAGCCTAGAATCCTATTTTAACAACTTATTGTAGGATAAATCCCAGATACTAAATTCTTATTCCGCGAGATCTTTTTAATCTTATGGGATTTTTATACCCTCACAATATATTCTAAGAATTTTTGAATTCATTTAATGCTCAGTAATTTGATTAATTCATTACCTTTACTGGTGAAGTTTATTTATGGGTGTTTTTCATGATTTTATGGGAGGATATCTCATGAACAATTTATGCCAATACATTCAAGAAACATTGAATTGCTAAACACACGTATGATCATTGCTGGTAAGAACAAGTTAGGGTAATATATTCAAATCAAAACTCTGACAATTAGAAATGGTTTTATTGGAAAATGAATCTTATTTTTACAGAAAATGTGAATATTACTTTTTGCATATGAAATTCTTGATTTACTAAATCAAAACTGTGTCAAGAGGGTCACTAGTTTTCGAAATAACCTTTGAATTATATAAAACAAAAATGAACACAACTATGTCAAGTAAAATGATAACATGGAGCAGAAGATGAGAATATGAATATGAGAAAATGAGAACATGGGGTAGAATATATGTTCGAATTAAATTGGAACCATAACATTCAAAAATTAACACAACATTTGGCAATTGAATTATGTAAATATGGTAATACACGTGTGATACACTGAATGAGTAAATACTAATATAAATATGTCAATTATAGAAAAGTGAAGTGATAATTCATACTTGCTAAATGAGTATTTGCTAATGTGGATATGACCATTGTAACAAAAGGTAATGAAAATTATTTTAGTTTTGGTTATATTCTCATCAAAGTTCTCTTTATCCATATGCTAACGGCAAGATTCACTTCTTATTTTGTGCGTGATGTGGAAAGAATTTTTCGTTTAATGGTGAAAATATTCTAGCACAGACCAAATGTGAACAGAGAATATTGGTTTTGGCATTCAAAATTTTAGTTTTGTCAACATATATTTTTGATCTGTTTTAGAAAAGATACGTACGTTGTCAGTTTGTATTGAAATCTAGCGAGAATGATGCAATAAATAAATTGAGATATTTTTGAGAGAACAGACAAAATGAGGACTTACTAGATTAGTTATTTAGTAAATAGTACTTGTACTCATATAAGTAGTCTAAACGGAATTGGAGATTAAATTACCCAATTTAAATTGGTATGTACTTAAAACAGTACATACTACGTTTTAGGTCAACCATGTTAAGTTTGTATTTGGATTAGTTTTTTCTTTTAAGTTTTTTGACTTTTTGAATTTTTTTTTATAAAAAAATAAATATAAAATGATGTGAAAAAAAGTTAACATAGGTCAAATCAGTAAACTCTTTCAAAAAATTTTAAGTAAAAGAATTTTTTTTTTAAATTAAGCTAAACGTAAGCTAAATATGTATTTATTAAAAGTCTGATCATAATCAAAACCTAATTACTGATGAGTGTTTATAGTTGTGGTAGAATGGATTGGTGGCAATTGAACCCAAAGAGATGAAATGGATTAAGTCAAGTACTTGAGATGGGCTAATGGAATTCTATTAATCAGATATACATAGTTAAGAAAGCCAGTAAACATGGGAACCACAACCTTAGACATTATAGCTACAGCTGTTTCAGGAATGTGTCGATGTTTACGATTTGTTATATCATTTATTTTATTTTTGAGTGTAGGGACATGAAAACTCGTAATTGATCTTATTATTATAGCAAAAATATTGAAAGACATTATTAAGGTATTCTCCTCTACAATTAGTTCAAAAAATTTTAATTTTATTCGTAGAAGAAAATTGATTCTCAACAAAAGACTCAAATTTGATAAAAATTGAAACTACGTAACTTATTTTTGTTAACTTTGATGTTTAAGTTATTTTTTTTAAAATTGTTATTTGGCCGTAATTTTTTTGACTTTTATAACTAAATAACCATTTTACATTTGGGAAGTAAGAAAACAAATATATTAAAAGTGTTATAATACCAAAAAACACTTAAATACAATAAAGTTATAAAATTTAAAAATTAAAAATTAAAAAAATTCCATCAAATATTACTTAAATTGTTCTTCTCACATTTCTTTCAACAGTATCTTATTAACAATTCATGACTTTAGAAAATAATAATATAGTATTTTTACCTCATTTAGCACTTTAACCAACTTTTTTGTTTCTTTCAGTATTTTCTTTTTTGAAAGACTAGACATAATTTGAGTTATTCACTAATAAAAATAGTTTGATTTCGAGATTAGCATGAAGGGATAAGAATAAACCTACGTAGATCTCAATAAAGTTAAAATCAAATATTTTAGGGAATGTATTTAAAAAAAAAAAAGTTTGATTTCGAGATTAGTATTAAGGGATAAGGATAAACCTACGTAGATCTTAATAAAGTTAAAATCAAAATTGTTAGGGAATCTTTGTTCGACTGGAGTTTCGTATTTAAAATATATATATATATAGTTTAAAGACTTTAGTTAGAAGTGATATTTTTTAAATAAGATTTGGGAACTCTAGATGGTTGTCTTGTAGGGCTATGACTAGAGTTGGCTAATCGTTGGATATGCTTAGACGTATATAAGGCCGCGTTGGAAGTTAGGGATTAAAGAACTGGATTGAACTAATAGTATGGGCATAATTTTTATTTTATGTTTGTTTGGCCTTTTTCTATCCAGATTAATATTCCCCATTGAGCTCTCAATCTCTTATATAAGGGATAAATAATGGGAAAGGGTGTGAGATAAATAGTTTAGGGATTATAGAGAAGGAGTTAACCCTAAAATAATATTTTTGTAATTCAATTTTACTTTGGTAACATTCTAAATTTTTTTAAAAAATTTTTATTTGAATCTTTTTTATATCTTTATTGTATTTTCTTAGCGTCTTTGAATAGTTATTAGTTTATTTTTCAAAAATTTTATTTTACATTTTTATTCCTTTTCAAACTTTTTCAATTTTTATTTATTTTTTTTTAAATTTGTTTTTCATTTTATTTTTTTATCAATAAAATCAATAAAGTATTGAATTAGGTTGGACTGCATAAACTTTTTTTTTATTTCAGGAGTAAACAACCAACACATTCGAATTAAACTAAGGTCATTCAATCCGATGGGGCTTAGTGTTTCGGGACTAATAATACTGAAAATGTTAATTCAATGTAATCCGAATGGAAACTCCAAACATGGCGTAAGTGTTAACGACGACTTTGTTGTGTTAGAAATTCTTAAGATAATTTATTATAAGATTAGATTAGATGGACCATTAATTTGGTGGAATATATTTTCTCAAGGGTGTTGATGAAATTAATTATTGCCACAAATCACAATCAATAATAACCAACTTGATTAAGACCTTATTTATTCAGTTTGACTTGAGGGTAATTTTTGTTAATTTCAAGGAAGAGAAGAAAATGTCGCAAGTTCATGCTACGTGGCTTACTTAAATTAGAAGTTAATTGATCGAAGTGGTGAGTTTGTATTTGTACGGAGTAAAATTGTAAAGGTGTTGGTATGGGTAAGAATTAGTTTTTTTGGATCTTTCGAGTGAATCGAATGAACCTGCACAAGATAATAATAATAAAATGGGTTAGTGGCAAGTGCCGATAATCCTCTCCGATGGTTGATTTAGTATTTTATGGGCTTTAACGGAAAGAAACCACTAAATTGCACAAAATTACCAGTAACTAGTGGGAGAAATCTAAGCCATTTTTTCTAATGTCTAAGAACAAAATATATCATATTACTCATTAATAATGCTAAACATAAAACTAAATAATAGACATAAATTACTGTATGCAGTACTTACTGAGTACAAGCGATAACACTAGCATACTAGATAGAACACTATTCTTATGGTGGCCGAAACAAATTAAAAATCAATTTTTGTGATGAATTGTAGATTATTCATATCTCATTCAAATTTTCATATTTTTATCAATGATGGGGGCTGATTAATGATTCTTGGATTTTAGCTAATCTTGAGCGATTAATCTTTAATTTATTTTTCCTAAACTTTTTTTAAAAGAATTTCTCTAACTTTTAAAGTATATAAAACTATATTACCATGGTGTAATCTATTTCTATCGATTTTTCTATGGTGTAATCTTTATTTTTTGTATTTATTTTACTTTTAGTTTGAATTTAAAAAAAAACTTAATACAAATTATTAATAATATTAAAAAAAGTTTTTGCAATGAAAGAACCTTATACTATAACGTCATAGAGGGGCAAAAAAGGTATTTTCAAAATTCTCTTCTTCAACTTCAGAGCAGGATAGAGCCTAAGCTTTACGCGTCATATAAACTCACAATTAATTTCCCGGTAAAGCTCACATTAATGCTTCTCCACCTTTCAACACTCTTTAAAAGACCTTATTTAATAAGTCCAGAGTGAATTCATAATACTCATAAGAAATATCATATATTCAAAAATTAATTTGATCAAATATTAATAAGTTCATAAACAAAACTCAAATTGTTTTACAAAATAGAAGGCTTAAGTTTAAAATAAACTATTTATGTTTGAATAGTATATTTTGTAAAATGAAGTTTAAAATAAACTATTTATGTTTGAATCATATATTTTGTAAAATAAAGTATAATTTTTTTTATATATCTTTATCAATGCGAAATGAAAAACCTTTCTTTAACATTGATTTAATTTGCTCTAATTGATATATCACAATCAACTACACAAGCAAATAAGCACAAGCACACCAGACGCATCATTTTTACATACAAAACCTCAACTCAGGTAAAAATCAAGAGATAAGTCTAGATCTAAATGAATCAAGTACTATGAATAAGTTTTAGTTAGAAGAGATCTTACAAAACCACCGTTAAATCCACAATTTATGGAAGTAAGCCCACTCTTACCTAATCCACATACACCAATCGTGCTTGATTTTTCACGGAATCTACCTCAAATTTTCTATCTTGAGAATCCACTCAAGATCTACTAGAAACTGATGAAAAGATGAGAATGTGATACTTGATGATTTTCTTGATGCTCGTGAATCTAATTAATTATCTAGCGATAGTCAAATAAAACTATAGGAAATCTTGCTTTTAAGAGCCCATAGCTGCTGAAGAGAGAGAATGTACCAAAAGGTTGCGGCTGCTCTAACTCTAAGCAGCAATATAAAGATGTCTTGCCGAACAGACCAACCGATCGATCTTTTTACCGATTGATCGGTGATCGATCCATATCGATCTGTCTATTGTTCTTGCAGCAATTGTGCAAATCGATCGATTTGTGAGCAATTCGTATCAATCTGTATCAATCTGTACGTCTATCAATCCGTTAGGCAAACCTTGCAGTATAAGTATTCAAACTCCAAATTACTTCAAAAATTTTATAAAAAAACTTTTTACATGGAATGGAATGTCATAAAAGATTAATGAGTCTTTTTTAAATAGATTATCAACCTAATGTAAGATCTAAATCCTAACATGAAATAAAGCTTATATTTTAATTATGTATCTTTTCCAAATAAATCTTTACATATATAATTTTTTTATGGAGATTTAGCCAAAAATTTTATTTGTTGAACTTATTTAGGAATAAGTTCTGTCTAAATAACAATGCAATAAGTCTCATATGAACTAATTATACTTAATATACCCTCAGTACATCATAAAGGAGAAAGAGAGAGAGAGGACTGGATGAAAAGGGTAGGGGGAGAATATAGAAGAGAGAAATATAAGACTCAAAGAGAGGGATGAAAATATAGGTTATGTATGGAATAATTTTGTTTATTTGTTCATTTTGTTTAGCTTATTTTTGTTTTTAGTAAATCTTTTTTATCGTTTAGTTAAATTATTATACTTTTCAACTCTTTTTACCCAGGTGAGTTAAAAAATTAAAATATTTTTAAAAAAGACAAAAATAAGCCAATATAAATCAATAAGTCAAATATAATATTATTTATTTTCGTCTTTAATGAGTTTTTATTTGATTTTTTTATCAAAATTTTTTATTTTTTAAATTTATCTCATCGAGATGATTTGAAAAAAAACAAAATTTTAGTCAAAAGATAAAAAAAATCAAAAAAGAAAAAAGAAAAATCTCAACAATTTAGCCTAAACATGGTCCTAATACAAAAATGCGAGAGCTTAGTTTACTTCTAAAAATTATATAACTTTTAGGATAAATTACACTTACCTCCCCCGATATTTAGAGAAACTTTATAAACCTCTCTCGATGTTTCTAAAATGACACTGACTTTCAGTGTCAGTGTTATTAGCTTAATTTTGTTAACAAATATGTTAATTTTACATTATTATCTTCAATTACATTCTCTCATCTTCTCTATTTCTTTCATTTTTCAACCTAAACCAGCTATCACCATCACTCTCCTCCTCCCACTACACAATCGTCGAGCACGCTGCCATTGACGCTCACTGCGTGGTTCTTCAGGCATTCCCTCGACTTTAAGATGTCATTTCCTTTCAGCGATTTCTTTTTGGTGGCTTTGATAATATTCACGAGAATCCGTGTGTATAGTGTAAAATTTACAATAAACCTCCGAGCAATGTAGGGTTTCATTTATTATTCTTCAAAATATCTCTCGATCGCCATATATAGTGTCAAATCCAAACAGTTACAGTGGAAATTGCACTACCCAAAAGGAGGCATCGGTGAAAGTCATGTCGAATGACCCAAAGAAGAAGAACGACAAGAAGGACGAAGATCTTAGAAGTTCTTATTGTTTGTTTACTAAGAAAATCCTAGAAATAGAAAGAAATTGTGAAATTCCCACGCTCTATGTTGTTTGAGTTTTCAAATTTTCAAAAGCTATTTCGACCGCCATCGTCCCCTCTCCCCCCAAGTTGCACAGGAAAACCCAGTCAAAGTCGACTTTAATTGTAGAAATTGCCATAACTTTTGCTCACGGTGGTGGTAAATTACATTTGACCGTGGTAAATTACCATTATCACTACCTCCACCATGAACTACCATTGCCGTCCTTTGACTCATCCTCTTTGTTTCCCATGCTTGGCACCCCTAGTTGGCTTTAATTATTAGAAAAGAACCTCTACAAATTGCGCTTGTGAGGGGTGGTGGTGATAGTGGTGGTTTGTGGTAGAGGTCACAACGGTGGTGATGGCAGTGGATTTTGGTTGGTTTTTGTGTGTGGAATCCTTGGATGTCTCTTGGCTCAAAGCTACTAAGTTACGCCTCTAGGTGGTCGTGCATTATGGTGGTAGTGGGTGGCAATGGTGGTGGTAATGGAGATAAACCTAGATGAAATGGAGGGGTGTGTTTGGGCATCCATAGTCGCAAATGAAATATTAAAAAAAGGTTGTTTATAAAATAACAAATTGATCTCATTCGAAAGGAAATTCTCTTCGAAATGCTCAAGCGATTGCGTGCGAGTACTATGCATTGTTTCAGGACTTCGCTAGAAAAAGTCACAGGCGATGGAACCAAAACAATAAAATTGAGATTTTATTAATTTCGACAGAAAAATATTTACAGAAACTACAATCTACTCCTATGATGAACTGAAATGAGAAAATTACAAGAAAAACAAAAGATAAAAAAAGATAAGCAGTTTGTCAGTTTGTGTGTGTTGTTTCTTACTATAATCAGTCGTATTTATATACTTATTTTAATAACCGCTAGAAACTTCTAATAACTGCTTTATCATGTCTGTGCATTGTTTGTAATCTTCTAACCGCTTTTTACAGTTTCGAAACTCTTGATTGCCACTTGTCACTTTCACCGTGAAACGTTCCTTAACTGCTGTGATCATGTTTCAACTACACAGAAGAACATGTTGACGTGGCAGTTATCATCACAGAAGAACGTGTGAATAATTGGGGCAGTTATCACAAACGTGTTGGTTATCACAAACACGTGTCTTATGCTTCTCTTATCGTGACGTGTATCCTTCATTGAAAACATTATTCCTGCAATCCAGGCATTAACTTCGGCGTAGCTGTCTCGAAAGAAAGTAATCATAACCCACAATAACTGTCTTGAAAGAAATTAATCATAGCCTACAAAGGCTTTGTTAAGTTTTCTTTCAATCAATGGGTTATTACTTCCTTAACTTTTGACAAATTATTTACCTTTGTCGTAACTACTAATAATGCCTATTTCGATAGGCCATTGATTTTATAACGTTTAATAGTCTATTTAAACTTTGTTGTTACCACTAATAAAACTTGTTCGATGAGTTATTAATTTTATAACATTCGACAGGTTCATTTAATCCTTATTATTTATTATAAATAAAAAATAGTGTAAACAAATGCCCCCTCATTGGTTGGGTTTAAACTTTTATAAACCCAATAAATGAGTTTAATGCCTCATCATTCTCTTAATTACCAAAGCGATGACATTTAAAGCAGGCTCTTAAAAAATGAAGTCTTTTGAATAGCCGCGCGCATAGAAACTTTAACGTCACTTTGTATCCTCATTGTCCTTCGCTTGAACCTTCTGAATTTCCATCGCCATGGCACCCAAGAAGAATCCTAAACCTTCCTCTGATATTCCAGTTATCAGAAGATTTTCTCAGGAGCTGGAAGATTTCATGAATGAAAAGGGCAATCATGAGATCTTGATTCCGAGCACTAACTCAAGTTCTTCGTACATACTCGGTCCCATTTCCAAACCTAACATGCACGAATCATTCACTTAGAGCTATCCCTTGGCTCCGAATGAGCTTTTCCTTCTTCGTCGTCCTTATTTGAATTGGACGAAGTGGGAAGGGCCAACACCACTTTGCACATAGATCAACCCTAGGGCCAACTGGCGCAATTGGGTTTCTCGCATGGAAATCTATATTGGAAAATATTGATATTCTTTAGGCATCAGAGAGACCATCATGCTTTCTACATATACCCTGGATATGAACAAATGGGTAATCTATGCAGCCGCCTGCTTTTGGTCTACATCATGCAACGCCATGCTGCTGCCTTTTGGGTTCCTATCCCCTCCAATTTTGGACGTTGTTCACTTGACTGGTCTTCTCTCGATGGGATTAGAAGTAAGGGCTTTATTAACCCCATACCCTATTACAGAGGAGTTTTTAAAAGCTTCAGGAATGGGGTATTTTAAGCTACTGAAGATTTATAGCATTCCCTCTACTGTTGTCCCTTCTTTTAAAGAAATTGTCATTTTTTTATCTCTTTTGGCTTTGCCGTTTCCTTCTTGCTATTTCTGGTATCAAAGTAACCAAAGAATATTTGCCTATTGCCATTTGTTTGGCACAAAGTAAGAAGCTTGCTCTAGCACCCTTTGTGTTGGATACTCTGTATAAGGGTTTGTTCACTTTTGTCGAAAAAGGGATCTCTGACAGTTGTAGAGGCCCTTTCTGGCTTTTTCAGGCATGGTTGTATACCTATTTCCCTTAATTCGAACTCAGGTATAACACCATACTTGGGGATCCTTATCTCAGTTATGCTGAGTATTTTTTGTCTCAGTATTATAGTAATATTAAATATTCTTTTGAATATTATTTCTCAGTCTTCTTTTCTTCATCTCCTATCAAAAATCCTGAGGAGTTTCAGCCCTTTCACCAGTTCTAATTTTCCTCTTCTCGCTTAACTTTCCTTTAGAATGACCCATCCTCTCCTTTATCCGAATCTGATACCATCCGTCGAGAAAGGTTTTGGGCTAACACCTCGGTACATCCTGACTGGAGGCTCTATATCTGCTAGCAAATTCTGTAACTACAGTTTTAAAAATTATTCCCAAGTCAATGTGCGAGACAGTTTGGGCTTATTCTAGGAATCCCACTACCTTTCATGCATCCTTCATTCTATGAGATTGTGGAAAACATAGCATCGATAAGAGGAACAGATGTGGCGACTTCTATTCAAAACAATTATCTGCAAAGGTTTTCATCTTTCAAATTTTTTGACTTTTTAACTTCGAGTCAAATCACACCAGCTTTTGACTCATGGTGGTCTATCATTTTACCAATCATATTTGTGTCTTCAAAATATTCTTATCAAGCTCGATTGTCATACCAGAATCATCAAGGTCTACTTGATGCCTCATTATAAGGTAATGTCTTGACCTTTACTTGTAATTTCTTTTCTCTTTTTTTTTTTAATTTCTAATTAATAATTCTTTACAGCTTTTGACACAGAAATCCCTACAGTTGCTGTTCCAACACCTTATGCCCCTATGCAAGCACAACCTAATTCAGGTTCAGATTCAGATAGCTTTTTTGATAATCAAATCTTAACTACTTGGTTGTAGTTATCTTAGGCAGGCTCTATTCAGATAGCTTTTTTGATAATCAAATCTTAACTACTAGGTTGTAGTTATCTTAGGCAGGCTCAAAGGACAAGAGCAAATGAATATTTGTTTACACGAAAAAGAAAAAGGTTGATTTCAAAAAAGATGTAAAATTTATTATTTTTTAAAAAAAAATATGAAAATTACTTTATTTATAGAAAAATATATGAGAGAATTTCTCATTTCAATTTGAGAGGTTTAAAATTCACTTGTTTTTTGAACAATAATAATATAACGAGCTAACCATGTTTTTGTGACTATATTTGAGTACTAAATAATATGACATTTCATGTGTAATATTTAAAAATAAATAATTAGACCATAAAATAATATAAACATCATATATAGAGTGTCATACTATATAATATCAAAATGTAGCCACCAAATATGATTATTATAACATTACTATTTTTTAAAACTAGTCAATGTTAAAAAATAATTCAAATCACAATAGAAAAGTAATAATTATGAGATTTCTTTATTATATTTTAATTTTATTTCATATTTAGTCATTAATTAATCAAAAAATTAAAAAAATTATATTTAATAAGAAAAGGTAAAATTCATCATATACATAAAAAAGAAATAATAAGAAATTGACCACGTAAACTAGAATATAAAAAATATATAATTTTAATAGTTAAAAAATTAGCAATTAATCACAATATATATAATAGAAAAGTATCAAAATGATTTGTTCTAATTTCATCCTGAGGCGCATAAAATGAGATTTATGATTCCTTGATCCGTCGGGTAACTTCAAGCATCGACGGGCGCGAGTCTGGGTCCCGAGAAGTGCACCGAGTCCCAAGCTCCAACATCAGAACCATTTGCTCCTCTCCGCTCCGGTACCGAACCAGCTCCGGATCAACCACCTCGATCATCCACTGCTCTCGGGCCACCGACCGAACCCAAGTCGGGAGCTCCACCTCTGCCTCGTTCCGGCCACCATTATGGGTCGGGTCCTTTCCCGTCAGGAGCTCCAGAAGCAGGACGCCGAAGCTGTAGACGTCGGCCTTCTGGGAGATTTTGCGGGAATCCGTCACCTCCGGCGCACAATAGCCGCTCGGGTTGGGAGTCGAGGTTGAGGAAGAAACGAGCTGGGATATGCCGTGTTCGGAGACGCGCGCGGCGGACGAATCGTCGGAGAGGAGAACGTTGGACGACCGGATGTTGCCGTGGGAAATGGTGGGGCCTAGGGAGTGGAGATAGGCGACGCCGTGGGCGGCTTCGATGGCGATTTTAGTCCTGGTTTCCAAGGTTAGTGTCGCTCTGTCGGCACCTCCGTTTCCTGTGGAATTGGAATGAGAGGCGATGGGGAAGAAAGATCCAGTCGGAAACAAATAGTTTTGAAAAAAATTAAGCCCGTGTTTAGACAGGGTTTTTTTTATAGTAATTTTTAGATTTTTTAATTTTTTTTAAAATGTAAATGTTAAATTATGATTTTTTTTTGTAAGATAAAAAAGTCAAAAAAACAAGCTAAGGCAAATTAAGTAAAATTTTTTTTTTTAAAAATGCCAAAAATTTTAGCTTTTAAGCCGAGCTAAACACAGCCAAGTAAACAGGTTTTAATTACACATTCATTGTAATTTGAGTAATGCTACCGTGATTATATTTTGGTGATCATATTTTAATATTTTTATATAATGTTTATATCATCTCGTAGTTTTAATATTTTTTTTAAGTACTACGCATAAGATGTCACAACATTAGTTACTTAAATGTGATTATCAAAATATGCTCACCCACGCTGTTTGGAATAATTAATTATTTACTTGTTATATTTAATTTATTTTTTATTTTTAATAATTTTTTATTATTTAATTAAATTATTACATCCTTGACTTTTTTTAGGAGACGAATTAAAAAATAAATTTTTAATCAAAATATAAATTTTTTTAAAAAGAATAAAAATATGCCAATAAACAAATTTGTTGTTATTTATTTTCATTATTAGTGAACTTTTTAAAATTTTTAATCAAATTTTTTATTTTTCTAATTATCTTATCAAGACGCGAAAATATAAAACAAATTTTATTAAAAGATAAACAAATTTTAAAAAAACAAAAAATAAGCAAAAGTTGTGAAAATTATCCCAAGCAGGCCTATGCCTTATTTAAACAAAATATATTTTATTGGTAATAATTAATTGTCTATGATTAATTTCATATTTTAAATGTGTACATATAGTCCAAGTGAATAGTCTTGGACATCTTTGGAAAAGTTATACTTTTTTATTTTACCGTGAAAAAAAAGAATATAAAAATACATTAGTTTGGACTAAAGTTAAACAAAATTACTAAAGATAAAATAAAAAAAAAACTAAAAGAAATATAAAGCACTTTTTTAATATTGTTTTGACCTTTATGACCATTATTATTTTTTTGTTGAGGAAAGTTTTAAAAAGTATTACTGTTTAAATTAACGTAAATAAAATTACTAAAGATAAAAAAAATTATATTAAAAAACTATATCACAAGGAGCCTACAATTTTTAATTTTTCTAATTACTCTTGACTAGCTAGAAAAATTATGAATAAAAGAATATTAAGTGAAGATAAAAAATTATTAAAGACAAAAAAAATAAAATTTTTTTACTAAAAAACTAACTTATTTTTTAGTCTTTTATATAATTGTTTTCAAATATATTACTTCTTATTTGTCTGTAAAAGATTTCACAAAAAACAAAAAAAATAGACATCCCAAAACCAGCAATAATCCATGCTTTTGAGGTCAAAGCAATTTAATGCTAAAGTAAAAATGAACTTCCAGAACTGTCAACAGTGAAAGAAAAAAATACAATAATGAAATTAATCTTATTTTACTAAATATTTGTATCAATTGTATTAAAAACAAATATGAGTGATGGGTTCTGGTCAACTAAATAACGGTGACACATGAAATAAAAATAAAATTTAATAAAATAAGATGGTCTTGATCAGAAGCCAACTACCAAATAAAATTAAGACTTTGTTCATATTATTTGAAATACTCGATTACATGAATTTTTTTACGTTATTTTATTTTATTAAAAATTATATTTTTAATTAGTTTTAAATATATTTATATATTTTTTTAATGCGACATTAAACAAAAATCAATTATGACTTTAAAACATGAAAGGGCAAAACAGAGAGTATTACTAATCAAATATACCAAAAGCAATGAGGGAGTAAAATGGCTTAAAACATCAAGGAAATTATTTCGAACACAGAAATTCAACTACAAAAAATTATAAAAACTGTATTAACAACTTCTGTGCATGCATATAGATAATTAAAATACATTTTTTTAATTGATTCGTGGTTGATTTACGTGTACCCTCATTGGCTACAATGAGTTTTAGCTATTTCAGTGAAAAATAATGCGAATTTTGGTTGTTTGTTTGTTAAAAAATAAAAAGTCAAATGAAATTTTAATTTTTAAAATACTTTATTTAAATTCTTAATTTATTTTAGAAGATAATAATACACATACTTAATAATTTATTTACTACCAATGCTAATTATGTATGTTTGTTATAATCACACTTACATAAAAGAACAATATTATTCAATTTGAATAAAAAATAAAAAAAAATTAATTTTTTATCCAATTAATTATTTTTTAAAAAAAAATTATTATAAAAAGTAATTTATCAAGTAACTTATTTTGAATTCAATTTAACTCTTTTACTAAAAATACAAAAAACAAAAAAAGAGTAATTTTTAACTTAATTTCCATTCACACCATAATATTTCTAAAATATATAAGGGCAACAAGGATAGCTCGATTGACAACTAGCTTAAAAATTAATTTTTTATATTTTTAATTAAAAAATTAAATTTAATTTAAAATAAATTATTTGGTAACTTAACTTTTAAACTAGATTTTTTAAGTTGGTTATTTGGGTAAAAAATTACTTTTTTTTTGTTTTTGTTTAAATGAAATAATTTTTATCTTTTTATATATTTGATATTAATAATTATATGTAGTTGATAGTTGTAATAAATAAATTATGAATAAGGAATATTATTTTATTTTAAAAATAATTAAAATTTAAATAAAATATTTTAAGAATTTAATGTTTTGATTTAATTTTTTAATTTTTACGTATTAAATTTTTTCTCTTTTGTATTTTTAATTAAAAAAATTAAAAAATTAGAGTTAAACTCAAGAATATAACTAGAAAAAAAAAAAAAAAAAACGTAAGCAATGAGAAAGTGGAAGGGATGAAGATTGAAAGTTAACTGTAAACTGACCATGCAAAAGAGCGGACAAGCTTCCCATGGGCATCCAATCGTAGAGAAGAAACTTCTCCTCCCTCCCCCAATAATACCCTCTCAAAGGCACCAAATTCTCATGCACTACCGTCCCAAAACCCTCAACTTTCTTCCTAAACTCCCTCTCTGCAACACACACATTCCTCAGCCTCTTCACCACCACCTCCTGGGCCTGAGTCAACTCACCCTCCAAGTATGCTTTGTAAGTTGTACCAATTGTCCCCTTCCCCAAAACCTCAGCTGAAGCCCTCAACAACTCATCTAAACCAAAACCCACACCCCCTTCCCCGAAAAACACCAACCCATTATCGCCTCTGCCGCCGCCGTGCACAACTTTCACAGCTCCTCCGGTTCTCGCCTCCTCCGCCGCCGTTGTCACCCTGCCTGCTGAATCGCCATTTCCAAATCCTCTGTTTAAGTTTTCTCTGACTAGAATCGGATTCGGGCTCCCGAATTCAGAGCCTGGTGCCTTCGCCGGCGACGGGGACAGAGAAGGAAGCGGAGGCGTCTTGAGTTGGCGGGATTTTGGCTGACTACGATATTTTCTCCACAGAAGGAACAGAACTAGGAGAATCAAAATCAATCCGACTGCCGACCCAATTACAATTCCGGCGATGGCGCCGGCGGATAAATTGTTTTTACCGTTTCCGTTGCTTGGACAAGAAAGGAGGGGCGAACCGCACAGAGAATTTCCCAGAAATGAATTAGAAGAGAAGTTTCTGAATCTTGATGGAATTGAACCGTTCAACTGATTGTAAGAAACGTTGAAATCTCGAAGCGCTGAGAGGTTGTTCAGGTCCGGAATTGACCCGGTGAGGTTGTTGTTTTCCAAGTCCAGAGTTGTCAGGTTCTTGAGGTTGTTGAATTCCGGAGAGATATCGCCGGAGAAGCTGTTTCCAGCGAGGTTAAGGCGAACGAGGTTGATTAAGGCGAAAACCCCAGCCGGAATATCGCCGGAGAAGAAGTTTTCTTGCAGGAAGAGTTCATTCAGCTCGGTGCATGAGCTCAAGTCGGACGGAAGCGACCCGGAAAGACTGTTTAGCCGGAGGCTGAGGGAGCGGAGTTGGGTCAGGTTTCCGATGGAGTTGAGGGGGATTTGGCCGGAGAGTCCGCTGCCGGGGAGGCGGAGCTGGGAGACCCGGCCAGTTTCGTTGTCGCAGTAGACGCCTTTCCAGAAACATGGGGTTTGGTCGGACTGGTTCCATCTGCGGGTGCGTCCACCGACAGCGGCGCTGAGGCGGAGCAGGGCGGCTCTGTCCGCAGCGATGTCCGATATGGCGGCGGGAAGGATGAAAAACAGGAATAGGAATAGAGTGAAAAGATGTCGATGAAGGAATTGAGAAACCATTTGAGAAGAAGAAAAAGCTCTGGTTTTCTCTTTCCGAAGTGGAAGAAGATTCAGAAGGAGGGTCTAAAGTGACGATGCTTGATATTACCAGGCGACGAGTCATCGTCTTCGTTTTCGCTTCCGCGTTGACCGGTGGTGCAGGAACTTCAACTGTCTGACTGGATTTAAAATCGAAATAGTCTCCTAATAACTTATTATTTTATTTTATATTTTAATTAAAATTTTATTTCGCTTCCACAAGTAATTTTGTTTTTTCACAAATCTGACCCATTCATCACTTTGGGGACTCCAGCCTAGTTTGACAATTTGTTTTAAATTAAAATTTTTGTCTTTTTGCTCCATGTCAAAATACATTTTAAGCCTCATTTGTTAATTTTTATTTTTTTTTATTTTTTTGTTTTTTAATTTATTAACTTAAAATATTTTTATAAATTTTTTAAGATATCTTAATTTTTATTATATATATTTATTTTTTTATAAAAATTTTATTTTTAAAATTTAATGGTCAAAATTTATTAAACAATATTCATATTAAATATAAAGTTATATAAAAATAAATTAAAAAATTATAACAATTTCTCTATGACTTTTTTTTTATCTTTTTACCTTTTGATTTTAAGTCTCCCAAAAATTTACCTAATTAACTTTGCTTATTTGGCTTAAAAAGCCTCACTTAAAACTAAGTAGCCAAACAAGGCCTTAAAGTCAAATTTGTTTTTCCACAAATCGGGCCCCAATCACCACTTTGGAAATTATTAGGCGTGCGGTATATACAAAATTTTAATAAACAATTATTTGCTGTTTTTTGTCTTTTATTTTAAATTATTTCTATATAATTAATGCCACATTTTTTTTTACACTTTTTAAAAAATATTCAAGGCGTTTTTTTTATTAAAGTGTTTCTCCTAAATCTCTCTTAATCACAAATTACTTTTCCTTCAAACAATAGCATTGCAACTCATCAGCAATAATTGGATAGTTTTCAGAATATTATATATAACAATAATTGGATAGTTTTTAAAATATTTTTTTAATAATTTCAACTTGCAATTTAGACAGTTTGACATGTTAAAAAATTGCAACACTTTGGACTTATTTTTTAAAAATTAGTTTCTAAATAATAAGAAATCTATTATAATTTCTTACAAAAAAATTACATTTAACACTCAAATAAGAATTCAACTTAAAAATAACAGTAATTATTTAATAGTAATAAAAATATAATTAAATATATATTCAACAATAATATCACAATACCAACTTACCAAAAAAATATTCGCAATATATAACAGTAGCAATCAAAATCATAAATAATTTACTTTTTTTTTATAAATTATAAATTATATAAAATTCATAGAACTAAAATTAGAAAACTCTCTCTCTCTCTCTCTCTCTCTATATATATATATATATATATATATATATATCTCGTATTATTACATATGAGGTTGGGCCCATCATATGAAAAAAATATGATAATTAATATTGATCATGCTGAGTTGAATTAATGACGAATTAAAAAAATATAATTAATAATTAATTTATTTATGACTCATTCCAATCCAATTCACTTACCCACATAAATTACACAAATGGGTGGAATTAGTAGGTTAGTTGCACACTACTATCAAATCCACATATATATAAATATTTATATAAGAAAATAGCTCATATATTTCAAAAATATTCCACATGTCAAAAATATCTTACATGATTACATTGTCACATGTCACTATCTCTGTATACATATATATAAATATTTATCTATATTTTTAAAATATGTTCTACCTGACTAAAGAGTCCCATATTTCACTCTGATCCTCTCTTTTTCTACCTACAAAATCACATATATTTATAAATATTTATATAATAAAATATCCTGTACTTTTTTAAAGTCTATATTACATGGAAAAAATATTCCATATGTCACTCACTCTCTCTTTATCCTAATAGAGTGTTTATTATTAAAAATTAATGTTATGATTAAATTTATGTTCAAAGTGTTTTAGGAACGAATAATTGCAAAGTTTAATAATATAATAAAAAATAATTCAAATCGAGTAATATTTACTCACCTTTATTAGTTAAGTGAAAATGATAGAAATAACCCACATAATAAATATCTCATATTTTAATTTATTGAGAACACATATACCACATAAAATTCTATAAAATTACGATAATTTTACGCAGTAAACTTTGCTAGCTACGTTTTGTCACCAATCTTTAATCAGAGACCTATTTCACTGCTAATTTTTTAATCACAAATTGCATTAATTGACACTTTCTTTCTCAGCGTCAAAATGTCAATGTGGATATTATTTTTTTAAATATTTTTCATAATATTTTTTAATATTTTCAATTGTAAAATGATTCTTTTTATATTATCCATGGGCTCCATTATGCTTTATTTGGAGTTCTAGAACCAGAAGCCATTTGATTTTGGTAAACATTTAATTGGTCAACTTTGTATTTTTTTTTTTTTGTTTGAAAGGGTTTGGCTTCTCAACAGTCTCGTTAGGATTTGATTGGTCAAGTTGGACCATTTTGAGGTTCAAACTGGATTCATTTCAATAATTTAAACTATTTATTTTATTATTTTCAATTTATATGTTATTACTATAAAAAATTAAATTAATCAAATATCGTTAATTGACTTAACAAATTACATTTGTACTAGTAAAATACAACAAATCACATTTGTACGGTTAATGAAATGAATAATAAAATAAGTATCATAACTTATTTTTATTAATACAAATTTAATTTATTAGCCTCACCTTTTTTGAAAAATAAAATCCAACTGAACCGATGGGGTAAAAAGTCTCACTTTTTTTTGAAAAATTGTGCCATGATTAGTGTAAAAGTTTTTCCATACGACTTGTCTCAGTTCAAGACCTAGTCCTAACATATAAGTTATTTGACCCAATATATTTATATTTGAAGAAAAAAATATCTAAGTAAACAAATTTAATTAATTAATATTCTTTTTTAAACATAAATGTTTCTCTCGGTTCTTTTCCTTGGTAAGATGGTCAACTATATTTAAGATAGTTTTATCCATAATTTAGATGATTTGGCAACCTTCCATAAATCAACCAAATGATTATTATTTGAAATATAAAGATTAGAAATTTTGGTTTTTATTGTTTGTATCTTGTTTTTATAAAATTACTATTTTTAGAATTTATTAGTCACATCCAAAAAAATATTTTAGTATTACATATATGATTAGATTAAAGTAGAATTAAATTTCCCAATTTTAAAATTGTAAAATTCTTTGTAATTGTTGTTAGGTATATTTTTTGTATTTTGTAAATTCGTATAATTAGAATTTTATTTACATGTATTTGGGTTGAACTGGAATCATGAATCCACAAAGTGTCTAATATATGTAGGATTTTATAATTATTTGAGGCTAGGATTTACCTATAAATATGACTTTATAATTCTATTTATTTGTGTGGAGAATTAAATCAAAAGGGGTAGAGATGTATGGATAGATGGAAAAATACTGGCGCACAGGAGTAATTTTTGGGCGAAAAAACAGGATTTGTTTCAAGGCTCGGGTTCTAGGTGTCGAGTTTTGAAATATTTTTATCTCGAAATTGTACATTTTACGGTTATATTGGATTATCTTTCGCACCTGAAGATGTAGACAAATTGTGCTGAACTACGTAAATTTTTATGTGATTTTTATTTAGTGTATGCATAGATGTGTGCTTTCGTTCGCGTTCGAGAATTAGTGAACAAATTTCAACAAATTGTATTAAAGCTAACGATGGACGATCTGAAACCGTGGTGGGTGATCAGGGCAAGGTATTTTTTTATTTCGTATCGTATAAATCAAAATTCTTTTAACGCACAAAAAGAAAAAAAGGTAAGGACGGCGGCGCTATTAGTGTGGAACTTCCTAAGGATTGGTAATCAAGGGAGGTGGCACTGATATTGTGGATCGATGGAACCTAACGATTGGTATCAGTAATCACGCTTTTCTTTCACAAACAGCGCAACAGCTTTCAACGCTAGTTTAGGAATTGATCAAATTTGATATTAATTGAAAACCAATTCACTGGTCGTTGAAGACTTGATTTATGAATTAAAAACCAAGAGTTTTTATCCTGTGTGATAACTTGTGTGTTGAAATCAACAGTTGAAATTATTTTGTTATATCGGTTCGTATATATAACAAAATAATTAAAAGAGAATGTGTTATCTGAGGTTTTTCGACACTGCAAATTCATTGGTACGGTCAAAATGTTCATATTTTGAATGATTTGAGGAAATTGGACAGATTCTGCTCAAATTTGGATTTAATCGGGGGTGATCGGGATTGATTGCGGCGTGGAAAATGGGGATGCCTGGAACAAAGTCGCAGGCGCAGGCAGAAGTTTCAGACACAGAGACGGGAACGTCTGCGACTGGACATCGAATGTGAACGGAGACGGCTTTGGAGAGGATGGCGCCGAGACCGATGCCGTTGACGATTTGCGACCAGTTATCCGGTTCGATCAACAAAAG
>JAOTRH010021767.1:0-22036 GCA_034768845.1 Heliamphora exappendiculata | reverse complement strand
GTAGGCGGCGAATCATTCTTAAGGAAACTGCGATTGCAGGACTCGGTTTGCAAATTTTATTTTATTATTCCTGTTATCGAATTCTCTGTAATTTCATATTATTGTAATTTGTTGAAAGTTTAATAAAGATTTATTTTCTGGATCCCCGAGCATGTATTTTATTTCAGCGTTGGATATTCTCCCAACATATTATACGTTCTTGACATTCTGAAATAGAGAGTTTAAACATAGTCTTATTCGTCGTACCTTCATATTGTTGTGCTGTTTCTAAAGATTGAATATCATTATATATTGGGACGCATCACTATTCAACTCGAAGCACTGTAGCGATAGTGTTTTGTCTTAAGAATATCGTATCATGCACGAGTCTCAATCTTTCCATGCTATAACAGGTTCACTTCATTTCGGTATTTCATTTACTTTTATTTCTTATAGTTCTTTGCTATATGTTAAAGTACACAACAGACTGTTTAATTTCTATTTCTCTAGTTTTTGTTCAACAATTCTGTTTTACGGGTTATGTTTATGCACACTGATTGATTTCAATCCACTAAAATAAGGCCAAGCATAATTAGATTATGCAACTTTAGAGCATTTGGTCGAATGTGTCCGAATGAATCAAGTTTGTTCCAATGAATGCGTCTGAACGAATCAAGTTTGTTCTTCCTAATACTTTCGAATAAATTTGTTCAACCAAATACTTTTGAACAAATTAAGTTTGTTTGGTCTTGGTTGGGCAAACAAAAATTGAACTGAGAGAAAATGCAAGAAAGAGAGAGAATGGCACGAGAGAGTCGAGGACGGGCGAGGGAGGTTCGTGGATGGTGAGGAAAGGTGGAAAAGGGTTGGGCGGTGGCAGCCTTTGGTGGGCAAAGGCCAGAGAAAAATGGCGGGAGAAAAAGATGGTGGTAAGTGAGTGTCGAGAGAAAAATAAAATAAAGGACGAGGTCACTTTTTGTAGTACGAAGTGTGTGTAAAGAAAAATATAGATGTTTTAAAGTTTTATGTCCAAAAGTAAAGTGGGCATACGAACAAATAAAGCGTGTGCATTTAGATATAGTGTGAAATATTTTTTTGTATATATATTTTTGTTTTTAATATTTTTTTAAAGTTAGCTTAAATAATAATATTTTTAAATTTTTTTTCATTACTAAAGACCAAAAAAGTAAAAGAATTTAATTAAGAAAAATAAAAAAAATCCAGATAAAATGAAAAAAGTTACTTTAAAGTTTTGCAGGTTTTTTTTTAGTGATTTTTTTTGAACTTTAGTAAGAACAGCTACACTTTTAAATTTGTCCTTATTATGAAAAATTAAAAAAATAAAGGAATCTACACCCAAAAAAGTAAAAAAATTCAAAAAAAAAACAAAAAAATGAAAAAAAGCCAAAAGGACTTGTATCAAACAGTGCCTTAGAATCACTCCCGTTTCTATTGCTTTCACCAACTTTCAATTTCTATTCTGCCTCCACACCGCAATTTTTAATTCCTTTCCCCGTCCTAGAAAAGTCTGAACGCTGTGTCGTCGAGCATCTTCGCGGCGCCCCCCACCCTCCGCTTTCTCTCTCCGTCTCGCTTTGCATCTACCTATATATACAGAGGCGACCTCAAAACCCTACCCTTCTGATCCATTGCATTCGAAGAAATCGTTTCGTCCATCAACCAGGTGAAACCTCTGAAAAGAATTCGTTCTCTGTTTCATTCTCCACGATCTGTTTCAACGTTGAAACTCTCTGTTTCTTGTGCTCGTGTTTCTGATTGGTAACATCCTTCGTGAATTATACGCTAATTATGTTTTGCGACCTCGTTTAATTTTGGAGGCAGTGTTAAGACGCCGGACCGATGATGTTGAGCATCATGCGGCGAAGAGTCTCTCCGGGAGGCTCGTCTTCTTCGGTACGAGCTATAAACCATAAGTTTTCTATCTTTTCATCATTCATGTCTACGTATATAATGTTGTGTGTAAATATTTCATGGAGATGTGTACGATTATGTCAGAATTGGTGTTGAATGGCCAAAATTTCGTTGTAATGAAGCTGCTTTATGCTTTCCTATCAGATTTTGAGTCAATCCTTCCGTGTGATTTGGCCCGCAGTATCTACATCTAGAATCTACTCGAATTCGGGAGGAGAGGTACTCATATTCTTCGTTTTCCTTCTACTTTAAAAAACCTTGGATTATTATTTTTTTTCCCTTTCACAAAATGGTAATATGATTTGTAGAAACAATAATTTATCACTTATTCTCGTCACTGTTGTTTTCCATAGTGTTTTCGGTGTTAACCAAACAAAGAATATTGATTTCGTTTGCATTTTCTCTTCCTTTTATGTTTTGTGCCACGTTGGTTTTCATCAGGGAAAGATTTTCTTTCGATCAAGCCAAGTGGCTTTATCAGTGAATGTCGAATTGAGGTTGTTAGTTTCTTCTCCAAAATGAGAATTTATGTATCAATGGCATATAGAATTGTTCACCTATTTTATTTTCGACCTAAATATTTGTGAAGTCAGTGTTGACCATTTAACGGCATTTTAAAAATATTTACATGTTGCCTTTAGTTTTATTTGGTTGCATGGAGGGGTGCAAAATTTTAACCAAGGGGAGGCGAATGTAAAAAGCAATAAAATATTAGGTGGGAACCTGCATTATTTGATAATATCCTGGACTAATAGTAAGACTAATATAATAACAATGTTTTTTCTGAAACTCGAGGTGGGGGTTTCTGTTCTTGTTGTTTAAGTACTATTAGCAGAGAGCAAGATTGGTTTTTGACTCTGCTTTGTGATTGATATTTTTTCTACGGCATCACAATATTTGCTTTCCAAGGTTTATAAGAAAGTTTCTTAGAATTCTTGCTTTTCAAGCATGTGTACAGATATTACAGCATCCAAAAGGATATGGGCATGCTCGAAACTTGTGTCACCTCATTTTACCAGGTAATCTTTAGGTCGCCTTTTATTGGCATACTGCTCTGGGAAAAGTTGATACGTCTGATTGTGTGCACTATCTTTGTGATTAATTAATACAAATGTTTCTTCTCGTGATAGGCTGCTCAACGGGTTCAAGGCCAATAAGGTTGGTGATGCCTGCTTGCCATTTTACTTTAACAATTAGGTGAACTTCATGGTGAGCAGTAAGCATTTTTTTCCTTGGGGGGGTGGGGGTTGTACAAATTCCCAATGGCAACAGGGATAGCCTCAACAGGTAACCTCAGAACGGATTGATTCAAACCAAACTTGCCATGCCCAGGTTAATGCTGGACTAATTTTCCTTTAACACAACTTTGAGGTTGGCGATCCTATTAAATTGTTTTCAACTGTGTGTATATGTGATGTAACCTACTAAAGGAAAGCTAAGGAAAGTTAAGTAGGATTTAAACAAATGGAAATTCTTCCTTTTTTTGGGTAAATAAAAATGGAAATTCTTAAAATTGAATTGTTTTTTAAATCTTTCTGGGGGATAATATATCCCTCGAAACCATTTCCGAGCCCAAATATGGGGATCATATCTAAACCAGTACCTGGCAATCGTATTGCCATCCTCAATGAGTTATCTGGTAATTTTAATTCCATTTGTGTAACAAAGTCATATTTGTCCCATTTTGTTTGAAAAGGATTTAGGAACAAGAAGAATAAATACTCCAAGATTTATTTTATTCTATTTTTTCAATGACTAGAGCTGTATTTCTTTCTGGTTTGCTGATTCTTCACTTTTTGTTTTGTTAAAAAATTGTTTGGTGTGCAGGGAAGTTACTTTCTGTCTGCAGCCAGAGGCTACCATGCAAGTACAGCATAGGCTGTTTTCTTCTGATAATGGTGTGATATTCACTTACCTCTCCTAGTGTCTTTTTTTTTTTTTTGGGTGAATGATGTCTTTGCGTCCATGCAGGTAATCGTGCTAGATTTGCATACATATCTATGTTGAGTTTTTGTATTCAGTAGTTTTCATCTTGTCCATTAGTTAAATTATTGGAACAAAATGGTTCATCTTGGGGGCATTTTTTTTCCCTTTCCTAAAGATTTTGTTAACTTTCACTTTCTCCAATATGATAAAGTTGAATTTTCATTTATACAAGCCTCTTACTCGCTCTTTACTTCTAGAATACGTATGATTAGATTTTGCATCTTTCTTGAGTAAGTTGAGCCTAATGAGCCCAATAACCCACGTACCCAACCTTATCTTTGCAAATAACTAAACAACAAAAATTGAGACTCACCAAAAGATAATATCATTTGTATATATGAATGACAATACACTGACCAGATTATCCTCGTTGACCTCACAATTTCCATGAATGATATGGAGTTTATTAAAAATTTTGTACATATGATTCATGAATTAGATTGAATAATTCAAATGGCTTAAATTGTTAAAAGATAATGAACTTTTGTGCTTATGATCTATTAAAAGGGTTGTCAAGGGTTATATCTTTCCTCCCTATGCCCCCTATTACTGAGAGCTAGTGGTAATAAAACTTACTGTTGGCTAGTACAGGTGTGTCTGCTAGTCGCAGAAAGAACTTCGTTTGGTGTGTTCTTATCTTTTTGACATTCTATGGTTGAGTTCTCTCTTTATTTATGAAATTGATGTGATATAATATGGGTATGTTTGTTTTCAACTGGACTAGCACGCTCATGTGATTTGTTGGCCCTCATCTTGATGGCTGGCAACTTGATGTAGGACAAATTAGGAACTTGGCCTACTGCTGCCCATAATTGGATTTCTGTTGGGTCTGGGATAGGGAATTTCTTGGCCCAGGATTAAAGTTCCAAAAGGAAGAAGAAAGGTAGTAAGTTCAAATAGATTATCCTTGTTAACCTCATGGGTGCCGTCTGGAACAAGTTAATTATTCAATTGAATATCATGATTTTTTTTTATATATGTATATAAATGTTGTATTTGTGTGGGATTTGAATACTAGTAATATTGCAAGATTTGAACACCCTGACTAAATGCTTGAACAATTAATTCAAATATTTGAACCCCTAGCCCAAATGTTTAAACACCCAGCTGGCTACTATACTTTTGAGTCCACTATATTTGACTGAAAGAAAAAAAGTCCAGCTTTTGAATAAACACAATGGAAATATCAACAAATTTGTGTTGAGAACCTGACGAGAAATAACATATTAAAAAAGATATTACAATGCCGCTATATGTCAAACTACCAATAGGTCCAATACTGTAGTTCAGTATTTGGAATTTATTTTTTTTGACAAGTCTCTTGATATATCATTGAAAGAACAAATGTTGTTATTGTTTTTGATATTTAAAAAATTTGAGTTGGTGATTTATACAAAAGAGACAACAAGTATTAGTAAGTATATATATATTTTTTATAATTTTTGGAAAACTTAAATTGTTGATTGTCTACTCTTAAAAAATATTCATGGAGCCGTCGCCATAGTTGTGAAATCAAGATACATATTGTGTATCGTTTTTTTATTTTTTTGAATCGTGTATCGTATTGGGTATCTAAAGATATTTAACATATTTCAAAATAGATAAAAAAAATATGTATATGGGATAATACAAACATATTACAAGGATAAAATATTACATAATGTTAATTAAGAACATTATGAAAATATGGTTTTCAAAAATAAAAATATGTGTTAATCAATATTTAATACATTTGAAATACAATAAGAAATATTTCAAGTAATTGTACTATTATAATCCAAATTGAATTTATTGTATATAATATGTTCTTTGTAATATCTTAACATATTATTTGAGTTCAAAATTTTAATATTTAAGTTCTTAGCTACCTAGTTCATAAGATAAAACTATATCAATGTTAGTAGGCATAAATTAATGTTGTAAAATACTTAATATTAGACAAGTAGATATTAATGAAAGTAAATAAATATTAAAGAAAAATGCTCAATATCTTAACAATGCCAAACTTTCCAATAATATTTATTTTTACAAATTAAATTATCTAAAAAATTAAGTATTATTGTTTCGTATGTTTCATATTATATATTGCATATCGCATATCGCATTTTATGCATCATATGCGTATCGTAAGATACAAGTTAATATAAAATAGGATATGCGATACATATCGATTTACTTATTTAATGTTCGAATCATAAAATACGTATCGTGAATCGTAAGTTTTTGACTGCAGAGGCCACCGCTGGTTAACCTCACAATTTCTTAGCCTAGGGTTCATAGTTGAAATAGGCTGAAATAAGGTTGATCCTGAAACTATAAGGTTGCAGTATTATCAGAATTGTTACTGTTAAGAGGTTTAGATTGCGGGTAATTTAAGGCGGCAGTTGATAAATTAAACTGTAATAGAAATAGGAGGTGGTTAGGGTTGATTTAGAATTGGTTAGCAATAATTTGGGAGTGATACGAAAGGCTTGCCCTTGAACATCTAGGCAAAGACTTTCAAAATGAGTTTACAAATTTTCTAAGCTTCTCCATTGAAGAAATACATAGATATTTATAATTTGCTTGACTTCTCGGCTTCTCCTAATTCTCCTAAGACTACGATTCAAAATTAGAAAATTAAGAAATTTGATTAATTAGAATACTCTAGGCCTAATAAAAGTACTATAAAGGCACAAAAGCACTAGTTAACTCATAATTTAACTATGGGTAACCCCTATTGCCCCTGTTTGCCAAACTGTAAAATTACTAAAAGTACCCTTACTCTCAAAACATAAGAATACACTAATAAAAGCAACTGGCAATAATCTAAGTTATCTAAGTATAATTATGTCAATACTAAGACTCTTAACATTACTGCAGGCACTTCCCTTTGAATTAAAAAGTCTGGTTGCATGGTGTGGGACCCTAAGATTTAGTTTAAGCTTCCGAAGAATGCATGTATCTTCTAACCATGCAAATAGTTTCCATATCCTAAGTACATTATCCTCTACAGTTGGAAAAGTAAGATTGCATCACATTTGAGCATAAAAGAGGACAAGTTTATGCCTGGAAGTATTTAAATGGGGGCTGATTATGAACAGTGTCCTTAGAGATAGTGGTTGGAATCCAAAAGCAACAGGCCGCCAGTATAGCATCAAATCTTAACACGCTGCATTCCTTTTCTTGTATTTAATACTTATTTTTTAATGTGTAAATTTACTCTTCTTGTGTTGCATGATTGACATAGGTGATCTGGTTGATGCTGTTGTACCTTTTATGGGTGAATCAATAAGTGATGGAACTCTTGCGAAATTCTTGAAGCGTATGTCTTCCTCAAATTCATCCATTCAAATAACTCTTCTCTGTGAATGTAAATGCTTGATGGTGTTTTGGATGTAACTTTGGATCAGATCCTGGTGAGAGAGTAGAAGTTGATGAGCCAATTGCTCAAGTTGAAACAGATAAGGTACTTGTTACAAAGCAGTGCCCTGAATATTGTTATTCATGGTTCTAAAGTTGTAAACAGGGCTCATGGATTGTCTATCTTTCACCAGGTGACAATTGACGTTGCAAGTCCTGAAGCTGGTGTAATCCAAAAGGTAAAATATCAGTCAGTTGGAATACTAATATTGTTCTTATACAAGTTCACCACGGTTCTCCTTTGCTTCCTTCGAATGTCTGGGATTCTGAATCTGGAATTGATCATTGATAGCTTGTAGCCAAGGAGGGGGATACCGTGGAACCAGGTACTAAGATTGCTGTCATTTCAAAATCCGGTGAGGGTGTATCCCATGTTGCTCCATCTGAGAAGACATCTGACAAAAGTGCTTCTCGGCCATCAACTCCTCCTGAAAAGAGCGATGAGGATAAGCAAAAACCTAAGGTTGAAAGTGCTCCTACAATAGAGAAGCCTAAGGCAACTTCTGTTCCTCCTCCTCCTAGACGCTCTGCTACAGAACCTCAGCTTCCCCCTAAAGAAAGGGAAAGACGAGTAAGTCTGTGGTTCCATATCCCTATGGCACATATATTATTATTATTATTATTATTATTGCTGGGAATGTACTAACCTCACTTTGTGGATTATATTGAAGTGAATGTCCCAAACAAAATCTTCATCATTCTGCTTCAACATATAATTAGAGTTTATTATTATCACAGGTTCCTATGACAAGGTTAAGAAAACGTGTTGCGACACGCTTGAAAGATTCTCAAAACACATTTGCATTGTTGACAACATTTAATGAAGTTGATATGTAAGTGTAAATCAATGTTGTTGACACTTTCATGATTTATGATTGGTGGCTTATTTCAAGTTTCCTCTTTAGGGTTAGGCTATCAGTTACACTAGAGAGCTCCATTTAGTTAGGTTTTATCAATTGATTTGTTGCTGCTCAACCTGGAGTGGTCTAAACTCAGTGGCTTGTTGGCAACTAAAAACCAAGCCATACCATGATTGACACATCTAGTTGGAGTCCAGCCAATTTAGGTCAGTTCTTGGTTTTGGATGTTTAGTGCTAACTTTTCTAAAATCTTCAATCACACCTTCACTTTTCCTCGGTGTTAGTGACTGCATTAGTAAGTTAAAACAGGATTTTGATCAGTGGCATGTAATTCAATAGGCTTAACGTTTTTAACTTTTGTATGTGGATTGAAGAATATTCAATATTGATTTTCAGATTTTGTTCTTTGTTGGGTTAATTAGTACAAATTATCCGAGGTATTTGGGTAGAAACTTAAAGTCAGTGAAGTATTGGGTGCTTTTCTCACCCAAGTCATCAACCCGGGAATTGATAGAATCCTTGGCTGATTGTTGGGGCTCATTTACAAAA
Organism: Heliamphora exappendiculata; assembly: GCA_034768845.1. Taxonomy (NCBI): domain Eukaryota; kingdom Viridiplantae; phylum Streptophyta; class Magnoliopsida; order Ericales; family Sarraceniaceae; genus Heliamphora; species Heliamphora exappendiculata. Next base: position 13,328 of record JAOTRH010021767.1, on the reverse strand, counting down.
CTAGGGCCAGATTGAGATGCTAAAATGCATTATCCTTATGGTACTAAACCATATTACCTTACACATCTTAACATGGTAGTATGGTACGCTTGTGATACATTTTGTATGTTGTTTGATTTACCTTGTTGATTTGATGCTTCTTGCAGGACTAATTTGATGAAACTCCGCTCTGACTACAAGGATGCTTTTGTTGAAAAGCATGGAGTCAAGCTGGGACTTATGTCTGGCTTTGTGAAGGTATTCAATAAATATGTGGCTTTTATTACTAGAATGGATCGTGGTTGAAAATGTGGTGGTCTTGCATACTCGGCATGTGGTTCATGTGCACGGGCATTATGTGTTTTTCCGTGTTTATATTTTAATTTCAAAGACATTTATAAAACACTGTTTCAAATTTCAGGCTGCTGTTAGTGGTCTCCAGAATCAACCTATTATCAATGCTGTAATTGATGGAGACGATATCATCTATAGAGACTACATTGACATCAGCATAGCTGTCGGCACTCCAAAGGTTTGTCAAATTTTACAGAATAGTGAATGTTCAGAATCTATCTATTTCTCATGAAAACCCTGTTCTCAAGTTTGTGGGGCTTGCTGTGAATTTGCCCTTCTGTTTTACAGTGTTTCTAGTTAAAGCTGTATGATCTGATAGTTATGCCCTCCCGTTTCCAAATTGATTGTGTTATTAGAATTAGTAAATTGATTTGATCAAGTAATAATCCGTGTTTTAGTACTGGATGCGTGCGGATGCGCTATTTCTGGTTGTGAGATCCATTTGAAGTCGTAGTCTAGCAATAAATTTCACATTTAAGTGTTGAAAGCATGAACTTCATCAACTTCGAGGAAGATAAATTGCCGATGAAATGCAGCATTTATGCTTCATATGAGGAAGGATATTTCTAAAGATGCCACGTTTGTGTTAGACACGGTTGGTGGACTCTCCTTGGCATGTCCAATTCGCCGTGGATGCATCCATAATTCAAAAAAAAATTCAATTTTTGGATCAGTTAATGGATGCACCTCAAACCTCCAAACATAGCACAAAGAATCCAACACATCTTTTGTTTTTGTTTCCCTCTCCCCCCGCCCCCCGCGTTAAGAAAACTTGGCTTCAAGCACATGATAACCACAAGTCGGAATGTAGTGGGCACATTTTGATAAAAAGGAAAGGAATACTATTGTGAAGGTGAAAATACAGTAAAAGAGTAGCAGTATTCTATGTTATATTATTCTATTATGAAAATCAATGATCTTCATCTTCCATTTCATGAAATTCTTAATATGGGAACATAGATTACTAACGAAAATTATAAATTTGATGTAGTGTAGTACTGAATTTATATAATTCACATATTGCATGTCCTCATTGGCTCATTGTGTCCGTGTGTTGCGTACGTTTGGACTAGTTTTTTTTGTAGGCTTTTTGTTTTTTTGACTTTTTTTTGTAAAAAAGTTAATGAAAAAATATATAGAAAAAGTCAGCTGAGGCCAAATAAATAGGCTTTTAAGCTTCCAAAAATGTTAACCCAAACATTGGCGTAGTCTTGTGTCAGTCTGAGTGCCACTTGGGCTTTTATTCATTTTGAAAATAACCATATAACACTTGCAATGGTTTTTCTCTTTTGGTTCGTTTATTCCTCTACTGATTAAGACTAAATAAATACTTGCAATATATTTAAGGAAGGATAGATTGGCTTTGCTTTTCAACTCGAAACTAGTAGACTGATATCTATCGGTGCCTCCCTCCTCCAGGGCCTTGTCGTTCCAGTTATCCGCAATGCTGAGAAGATGAATTTTGCTGAGATAGAGAAGGAGATCAACACTCTTGCCAAGAAGGCGAATGATGGAACTATATCAATTGATGAGATGGCTGGAGGTTCGTTCACAATATCTAATGGTGGTGTTTACGGAAGCCTCATAAGCACCCCCATTATCAACCCCCCTCAGGTACGACTCTACTGACAAATTACTTAAGAAGGCCTCTCTCTCTCTCTCTCTCTCTCTCTCTCTCTCTCTCTCTCCGCGCAACCCCCTTTCATGAATCTGCATTTGTTTTTTCCTCACCTTCAATTTTTTTTCATGACTGAAAATTGGGTAGTTTGATTGCTGTATATTCTTTTTATTTGATATTATCAACTTTGGGGGGTCATTATCTCACTATCAGAGATCTGCTTTCCCCCAAATTTCACGTCTCTCTATCTCCGCGCATTGAAGTTCATTGGAACCTGTGAGACTCTCGATACACAGAAATCTCGAGACATATCCAATGGCCTTCAATATATTAGGATATACGAAACAACATATAATTTCCGAGGCAGGTGATTGCATACCTTATCTCACACAATTTGACATTTTTGACAGAGTGCAATCTTGGGTATGCATTCAATAGTCTCCTGTCCTATGGTTGTTGGAGGCAACATAGTTCCGAGACCGATGATGTACATTGCTCTGACATACGACCATAGGCTGATTGACGGGAGAGAGGCAGTTTTCTTTCTGCGCCGTATCAAAGACGTGGTGGAGGATCCTCGTAGGTTGCTCCTCGATATATGAAGACGACGCAGTTGCAACCGGTTTTTGATTGTTCGATTTGCTGCTGTACTTTGGAACTAAATATACTCCAATTTCATCTAGCATAAATAAAAGTCCGGGGATTGACGAAGTTTTGCAGGGGGTATTGTAGACTTTTGGAAATGAGTAGCCTTGTTAGAATGAATCTTCCAAGCTTTTGTTCCTCCAAATATCTTCTTTTGGTCTCTTTGGTTTTGCGCTTGCTTTCATGTTGAAGAGAATTCAAAGATTCAAGTTAGGAACATGCACTCGAAAAATGAGGCATGTATTTTTGATAATATTCCTACTGTAATGCCATGATTTTTATCTTTAAAAAGGTATAGTGTAGTGTAATTCCACTAGTGGTCATTCTTACCTTTAGCATGACAGGTAAAATAGAAATGGATTTTGCATGATCGTGTGGTTTTAAATGGATTTGCGGCATCACTTTATAAGTAGTTAACCTGTGGAGGATGGGTTAATAAAAAAAGGAACTCTGAGTTCATCCACGGAGAGTGGGGTCAAAGGACTATGCATAGGCTAGAATCTCAATTATAAAAATTAGATTAATTTCACAATCCTCTGATCTTTAGGTATTGTTGAATATTACTTTTCACCCTCGACTTGATTTCTCAACTATTTGATTTGCATTACTTTTACTTTTTCAAGTGGATGATATTTTGTACAATTTCTTATAGTTGAGAAGCTTAAATGAATGATTTTAAAGTTGAGAAATAAAGTGATATTAGTGATAGTTAAAGGGAGTGTTTATGTAATTAATCCTAAAAAAAATGAGCAAGTGGAAAAGAAATTTTCAAAAGAAAATGTAAGAGAAGTGAAATTACTTAAAACCATTTTTATCAGATAATCAAACAAAGAAACAAGTAGTTCTGACCAATACCTTTTCATTTTCTTCTCATATTCCCAAACCAAAAGAGAAAAGGCTAAATTAATTAGCTTCTTCAACTTCATTTCTTTCTTCATTTCTTTTCTTTTCTTTTCTTTTTTTTTTAATAACGTTTTCTCTTTGTTTTCTTATTATATTTCATACATTCAAAATATCGATGAACATCTAACGTCTAAAAAACCCTTGGAGAACTCTTTGTAGGTATTTACCGTTGCGTGGAGTAATATATATCCCTTCCTTTCCTTTCCTTTCCTTTAGTTTAGTTTAGTTTTTTTTTTTTTGGAATAAAGCTCAACGTAGACTTTGCGTAGTGTTTGTTGAACCCCAAGGGTATGTTTGTTTAGGGCATATATAAGGAGGAGATATGATTCTTTGACCGAATATAAGAAAGTTAAAAAATATGTGGGTCTTAATATCTTTTCGTCTCCTATTTTTTTAATATTTTGTGTTTATTTTTTTTTTATAAGATTTGAATATAATAAATATTATAATATTATATACTTTCAAATGATAGGATATATAATATCACCTCACATATTTTCTAAAACTCAACAAATTGAATATGACCTCGTCTTTCATCTTCTTAATTAAGTTACAAAGGAGGCTAAAGCATAAGAAAGACCTAAGTCGAGAACACCGTTGATGAGGACATACAAGAGCCTGATCACTCAAGTAGTCCAATCACTCTTTTTATATCTTATTTCCTTAAACAAAATCTTATGTATGAATACAAAGTATATATAATCTTATCTCTCATCTTAAGTATTATATATCTCATTTTATATCCAATAGTATATATATATATATATATATATATATATCCCAACGGACAACATACCTAAAAGAAACAATTATTCGGGATTTTAAAAATATCACGTGACAAGTTCGTGTAGTAATTCCAATTTTAAAAATATCACGTGACAAGTTCGTGTTGTAATTCCACTCAATATAGTGATGATAAATTTTACGATAGAAATATAATAACTCATCTTTATTGAATAGTTAAAAGATAAAAAATAACACATATTGTATAAATTATAATTATTTATTTACCAAAACACCATTTAATATTGCCAACTAAGTACACCAAAAATATTTAATAATTTGCCGAAAAGAAGACATACCACTCGCTCCCCTTGGTCATGAAAAGTATGAATTCCTTAACTAAACTGGAAGTTTCAATTAATCAGCCATGGGACTTCCAAAAGGAGATGCCAAGCAAAGCAAAGCATAACATGCTTTAATTACATGCTCCCAATGCGTTCCTCTTCCTCTTCCTCACCTCTTTTTGGTTTCTTCTTTTTCTGTCGCCCCCAAACCCCTCTAATCTCTATAGTTCAGTTATTGCTTGGTGGATCGATTTCTTTCTGTGTTATTCCATTTTGGGGAAGATGATTCAGCTTCTGTTTGCACTGACAATCATCCAGATGGGTTTGGTTCTAACCCTGCAGGTGTTCCCAGCACCTGCAAGGAAAGCAGTGGCGATGGGGTTGGACCTGATGAAGCAGGGAAAAGGTCTATTGGTGGCCAAGACTGTCGCTGCAACCTTGTTTGTCGTCTTCCTCTCAAGTTTATACAACCTCCTCAAAATCCGGAAGCGTTCCATGGACGCCGCCGCCGCCAATCCCACCGATCAGGTTCTTCTAGCTAATCATCTGCTGGAAGCATCACTCATGGGTACGTCACTCTTCTCATATAAGAACGTGCACAAAAAATGCTATCCGAACATATTTTTCTCAATTATGAGATAAAAGTTCTGAGTGTACAAGTTTTCATTAATGTGTCTTAATTATTTGTGTTCAATCGATCATTTGTCATCTTTGCATGTATGGACTCTTTTTAAATTTCTTAATGAGGTAATAATAACATAGATGATAATAAATTTAAATTTTTGAATAAATTACACTGATTTCTTTTGAAATTTATCAAAATATCAATTACATTTTTTGTGGGTTTAAAAATGTCATTAACATCCCTTCAAGTTTAATTTTTAAATCAATTAAGTCCATCAATTAAATATTTCGTTAACTGTAACGAAAATTATTTTCTCTCATATCGGTTCTCTCTCTCTCTCTCACCCTTCCTCTTCTCTCCCTCCAGTTTTTATTAAAAAATAATAATAAAACTGAACTGAAACAGGGAGGGTCCCGACGCCGACCTTTGGCCTCCATCACCTCCGTCGCCATCTCCGGTCTCCACCGCCGCTACCTCTGTCGTCGCTGCCTCCGCTCATCCGCCGACGCCCTCTCTCTCTCTGCAAATGAATCAGATAGCTAATATTACTATATCCAAGTTATTGCTTTGATATTTGAACTAATTTCATAACATTTATAATATTTTAATCTCTTCATTATAATGTTTGTGACAAATCATTTGTAATTCTCAATACAATTCTCATCAAATATAAACTAAATACAATCTCAAAAGAATACATTTAGGGTAAGTCACAAAAATCTAACAATTTATCTAATTTATCCAACAAAAATCTCCTTAACTTCAATATATAAAAATCTCCCTCTACTAACAAAAAATTAAAGTCTCAATTCTTAAAGACCCAGGTCCCGAGCATTTTGAAGACTTACGCAGTTAAGGATCTGTTATCAACGAGATCATTAATTCATAATTCTTATCTCAGCATTTAAGGATCTATTAATTCTTAGCTCAACATTTAGAAGACTTACGTCGTTACGCAGAGTGACGATTGAGGTCACGACCCAACGACGCGACGACGCAAGGCAAGTCCAACGGTGAGGCGAGCGGCGGCGAGGTGAGAGCTTGAGGCGAGCGATGCTGCGTGCGGTGGCGTGAGTCGTGATAGTGTGAAAACCCTAGCCCAATTGAAGATGATACTGTGATTCAAGTGCAAAGTGTGAAACTGTGAATGGGTTTAGTAGGGTCAAATGTAAAATTTACTGGAGGTATATTTGTAAAATTTTTAAATAAATATATAAGTAAAAATAAATTTTTTTAAAAAGCCAGTGGGGTCAAATGCCTCTATTGAACCCTCTGTGTCTTCGTCCCTGGATATAGACTAACCCTAAAAAATGCATTCTAACTATTCATATGCACGTTTAACTCGCAACACTTAGTGAGTTTCACCCACGAATGAATGAACAAGATACATTTTGTGTTTTTGTTTTCTTTTTGTAGTTAGAATTGTTAGTCCAAAGCATTTTTCTTTGCTAATTTGAACGTTAAGTCCAAATAAAACCACATGCAGGATTCTCCCTATTCCTTGGATTGGTGATAGACAGACTACACTTCCATATCGGAGAGCACCAGCGGCTAAGGTCAAGTTTGAAGGCGTTGACGCGGCAAAACCAGGGCAAAACCAGGGAATAGAAATGCAATGGTTATCAACTTTAAGGACATGTTTGATTCACTGAATTAATTATGGAATTAAATTTTATATTTTATTGGATGGTACTTTTTTGTGAAATATATAATATTTTTAAAAATATAATGTATTAATAATTCATTTACTACTAATTTCGTAAAATTACTTATCATGTAAAATTATATATTACCTAATTATTAATCAGGTCAATCAAATCAAAATGAGATCTAAATATCTAATTACTTATCATGGATAAGGGTGTTTATTGTAGCTGAAATTATGAATTTATAGTTTCTAAATAAAAATACGTGATTATGATCATTTTTAGTCAGAAGTTACAAATATTTGTTAATATTATAAATTTATAATTAAAAATAATAGAATTTGTGTTCATTAATTTAAAATCAGAAGCTAAAAACAAAAAGTTATAAACGAATTAAAAACTATAATTTAAACACTAATAAATATCCCCAAAGAGTAAAAAAGTATAAGAAAGATTTTAACTTCTTGTTTTAAAATTATGTCTTTATCAATATTAACAGACAATTACTATGAATATTAATAGACATTGTAATTGATTAATTTTAATATTCGAGAAGTGTAATCTCACATTTTTATAGAAAAAGGTGAAAAAGTAGTTTCTTTAAGTAAAACTTAGGAGGTGTTTGTTGCAACTTATAGCTTTGTTTTTATAAACCAAGGACAATATTAAAAAGTTGATTTTTGATAAGTATATTTTGATGATTTTGCCTTTTCTTTTCAATAATTAGTTTTTTTCTTTTTTGGATAAGTAATAATCAATCTTTATCACAAGTTCGTCTGCAATAAACACCCACTAATTAGTTTAATTAAACCAACTTTTTAACTTTTTTTAAGCTGAAAAAGTTTTTAAAAAATAAGTTTTAAAATACTTACCAAACAACTCAAAATAGGCCTGATGGGTAACTAGCTAGCTTAAAAGTTAATTTTTTTATAACAATTTTATTCAAAAAGCTAATATAGGTTCAAATAAAGTAGGTAACTTAATAAATTAACTTTTAAGCTAATTGCTTTTAAAAAGTTAATTGATTGAATAAAAAGTTAATTTTTTATTCAAATTGAACAGTATTATCCTTCTATATAGTTAATTGTAATAATTATATAGAGTTGGAATTTGTAATAAATAAGTTATCAAACAAGAGTGTTATTAACTTTTCAAATGGATGAAAATTTAAATAGAGTATCCTATGAATTAGCATTTTGATTTAACTTTTTGAATTTTTAACTATTTTGCCAAATAAACTATGTTATTTTTTTTTACACTTTTAGCCAAAAAGCAAATTAACAACAAAATAATAAACTATCTTAAAATATTATCCTAAATAATTTAATATTTTTTAATAAAAAAATTAATTTTTTTAAAAAACTTAGCTTTTTAGACATTCAAAAACTGGGCCTAACACAGAATATAGATTACCCACTTCTCCAGTTGTGAGAAAAATCAACCTACGCTCAGTTCAATGCATTTAGGTTGCAGCAAATGCAACTACTGCAAACCCAAATGGGTGCCCTTTGACTACCTCCAAACATTACAATTTGGCATGGTATATATATGGTATTTTAATTTAGTTATTTAACTAAAACTACTTCAAGTAGAATAATATTAATTAATTTTTATTAACTAAGTGAAATTTTTTAAAAAATCATATAATTATGCATCAAATTTTTTATTCATTAAAACACCACATAAATTGAAATTTGTGAATTCAATTGGCCATGGAATTCAAGAATTCAATAGCTGAATTCAATTGACAATTGAATTGGCCATTCAATTGACAATTGAATTCTAGAATTAATATCATTCATTGATAATTAATTTCTTTTGTAACCCTCAATGAGTGAAAGTCTATATAAATCTGTCTTCATTCTCTAATTTTCTGTAAAAAAAAACACAAGAGCAGATGTGTGCGCATAGAAGTAAGAGGAGAGTATACAGACATGTTGCAAATTGTGAGAGAGAGAAAGACAGACGAGGTGCGTTCGTAGCCGATTTTTGGCGGTGTTCTAACGTTTGGGTCAACTGTTTTATCTTGAGAGAGTGACGCCGATGAAAAACCTACAACACTCTCGGTAGGCGGTGAATTATTCTTAAAGAAACTGCATTTGCAGAACTCGATTTGCATATTCTGTTCATATTAATTTTTACAATTTTATTTTTTGTAAATTGCAGAAAATAATATGAACAGAATATGCAAACCGAGTTCTGCAAACGCAGTTTTCTTAAGAATGATTTACCGCCTACCGCGGGTGTTGTAGATTTTCCACCGGTGTCACTCTCCTAGGATAAAACGGCTGACACGATCGTTGGAACACCACCAAGAATTGGTTATACGAACGTACCTCGTTTGTCTTTCTCTCTCTCTCTCTCTCACAGAACTTGCAACCAGAATATATATTCTTGTATCTCACATCTTCATCTTACCTCTGTCTTTTCTGTTTTGTTTTTCTCTGTCTTGAAAATCAGAAAAGTCTGGCTTTATATAGAATTTCTTTCATGAAAGGGTTACAAAAGAATCAATAGCCAATGAATAGTATTGATTTTCAAAATTTAATTACCGATTGAATGGTTAATTCAATTGCAATTTAATTCTGCTATTGAATTCTAGAATTCAATAGCTAATTAAATTTACAAAATTCTAACAATTTGATGATATCTAATTAATTTGATTTGTATGAATGATCTACACACTGGAAATAATAAACTAAATTGTATTTGTATATATCATTGAAGTTAGTTTAATTTGGGCCCATAAAAAACCCAACACGAACGTCCATTGCCTTTGGAAGATCGGAGAGAACAAACCCAACCTTGAGTTTTTAGAGACCACAGTCAGACTTTTAAGATCGGAATTAATTCTTGTGATAATCTTTTTTAAAATCAATTTTTTAAAAAATTAATACATAAACTCAATAAGGGTTGGCTTGTTAAATTTTTTTGGGGGGTCTATTTTAGCTTTTTTACCTTTTTAAAGTCAAACGCAAAAAAGAAAAATGAATGTATTTAGTAACTTCCGTCTTTAAGTTTTTTTTCCTTCCCATTTTGACTTTTAATAGTCAAATAACTATTTTATACTTGGAAAGTAGGAAAAGAATTGCAAGTATTATAATATCAAAAAAAATTAAAATACTAAGAAAAATTCTCAATAATTTCATCAAACGTTACTTAAAAGTTACTCTTATCTTATTTCATTTGAACCATTTACTAACAAAAATAATTTTGTTTTGAGTTTGGTAATAAAAAATGAACTTACGTAGATTTTAATAAAATTAAAATTAAACCAATTAAAGTTATTTATTTAATTAAGGCTTAATAAAAAATATTTTCACTCTATACAAATCTTTATTTGACATAAATTTTATTTTTAATTAAAATTTTGAAAACTTAAACGACCAACTAACCGACTTATGCTCTTAGTTGGTCCTAGGTGAAAAATTGACATTTATTCTGAAAAAATCTAATAACTTTCCACCTAATGCTAGTGCCTTGCAATTAAAGTCTTCTACAAGTTTATTTTTGTGCAATTTCATATCTAATGGTCAAAAATTATGCTTATAAGCCTAGTTTTTTTAAAAAAAAATTTTCTTAAAAATTTTTCAAATATATATATAGAAAGAGTACCAAATCCCAACACCAAATCCCAATGTGAGTGCCAAAAAAAGAGAGGAAAGGAATGACTGGTTGACTTTGTTTCCACTTAAAAAATATATATAGAAAGAGTTAAAAAAAAAATTTGTTTACCCTGGCCACCTTGTTAAATAAGTAAACAAATTTATGATCGCTATTCTATTAGTTTAAAATATAGATTTTATTTCCAAATGTTTTATAAAACTTATATTTTAAATTAATAAAAAAGTAAGTAATTATTGAAATACTAAGTGCCTATAAAATTATTTATATTTTAAAATAATTAATTAATATTAAATTGTCTGTACTGTGAGCCATACACTTATTGAGCATATGTTTAGTTTAATTTTTTTAGGAGATATTTTGTTTAAAATTTTTTAAAAAAATTCACTTATTTGGTCTCAGTTAAATTTTTTTTTTTATACATATTTTTATATTTATTTTTTATAAAAAAAGTTTAAAAAACTAAAAATTTATAAAAAAACTAAACCAAACACAAGTTAAATTCATATCATTCATTTTGAATTATGAATATTTTTATAGGTAAATTTAATGAAGATGTAATATTGTTGAAGAATTATTTATTTATTTTATTAAGTTGGTGAACAAAATAGTTAAATAATAATATTTATTACTTAATACTAAAAGTCAACCAAGCAGAGTGGTTGATGATAAGATGAGAGAGAGGGGGGCAAGTGTAGAGCATGTGTAGTCTACACCTAAAGTCCTTGGTGTTCACACTAACAAGTCTAGCAAGGCATCAAGAGTGGTTGACTCCCATTTATTCAAACTTCAAAAAGTCATGCGCATCGAAAACAGAAGAGTCAATTATTATTGTATTGACAATATTACCTAATATTTTTTATAAATAATAATAATAATATATATTATATTGGTTATTTTTTATTTTTTAATTATTCAATATAAATGAATTACTAATTTTTATTATAAAATTTATCACTATAATATTAAGTACAAATACTATTTAAAATTATCACATAATAATAGCATTAATAATTAATCAAAGAGATGACACTGACCAAACTCCTCCAGTCTCAAACCTCCAGCTCCCATTCTTTCTTAGGAAAACTGGTTTCAGAGTTCAATATTTGTTATAGTTAAAATTATAAATTTATAAATTATAATTTAAAGATACAATTTTAATTTTAAAAAAAGTTTATATGTATATACATACACACACAATAACTAATTAGGTGTATATCAATCAAAAAATTAAAAACATATAAAGGAGTTCAATATATATCTAGAATGACAACTAAGCTGATAGGAGAGCAAACCATTAATAAAAGAGAAGATACTAAAAATTCAAAATATCCTCAAATAACTCGAGAAATTAGATAAAGTAACCATGCACGCAAACCATTACTAAAAGAGTAGATACTAAAAATTCAAAATATTCTCACACAAGAAACTAGATTAAGTAACTGTTAGAATATTAGATTAATTGTTAAAATATTATATTGATTTTATTCTGATTTGATTTTATTCTCTATTTATTGTATATTTTTTTTCTTGTTTATCCTTATTCGTTTATAAATAGGCCATAAATTATACAGTTTCAATACACAAAAAATATACAGTTATTTTTCCTTCTCAATTTCTTTATGGTATCAAAGTTATATTCTTATGGCCAGTAGTACTCTCCGCCACCGTCTGTTGCTTCCGCCATCTTCTGCCGTCTGATTGCTTCGGCCTCAATCAGATCTACCAGATCTGGCCTCCCACAGCGCCGCTATCGCCACAGTCGCCGCCATAATCTGTCGTCTCCCTAGTCGACCAGATCTGAGGTTCCAGAGCCGCGCCGTTATGGCACCACCGGCCACATCATTGCGACGACACAGGGTGTCGCCACCTCCGCCATCGCCGTCAGCCGCGCTGCCAGCCGCGCCTACGCCACCAGTCGCACCGTCATCATCTGTCGTCTCACTCGTCGACCAGATCTGAGGTTCCAGAGCCGCGCCGTCACGGCACCATCGGCCACATCACCGCGACGACACAGAGTGTCGCGGCCATCGACGGTGGTCCTTTCCTCGCGCCACAGTCAGCGTCTCCACTAATCGTTGCAGTCGTCACAGTCGCCGCCGAAGTAGCCACCGCCGCACCAGGTCGTTGCCCCTGCCCTCTCGCGTCACGTCGCTGCCATTCGCTTCCGTCGCCTCAGGCCGTCGCCGACACCGTCGCGGGACACGTCGCCGTCGTCAACTTGCTCCCGTCGCCGCCGCCGTCGTGTAACTCGCGTCGCCGCTGCTGTCGTCACGTGACTCGCGTCACCGTCGCCACTGCTTGCTCCTGTCCCATCCGTTTCAAGCAATCTTTTATTAATTGTTTTTAAGTATTTAGATTTTTTTTTATTAAAAAAAATGTCTCAATCAGCATCGACTCTCGATTCCATCGACTCTCGATTCCATCGACTCTCGATCCAATTATAGTATCTGGGCTTAGAACATGGAAGTTTTCTTGAAAGGCCGTCGACTATGGCGCTATGTAACTGGAGCCATTCCTGAACTCGTACAGACCAGCAGCGAGACGACAGAGGCATTTGCAACTCGTCTAGAAGACTGTGACAGTATTCACTGCAAAATCCTATCTTGGCTCATCAATACCTATGTTCCGTCTATCAACAGTCTTCTTCCAAAACTTGGAAATGCTACCCTTGTTTGGAATTTTTTGGCTCAACGATGCAATTGCACCTATGATGCCTCCTTGAAATTTTAACTGGAAGCCAAACTTTATCAGATGCGTCAGGAACCCAGTCAGTCTATTGCTGATTTATATTCCCAGACCAATCATATTTGGGAACAATTATCTGCTGCAGATCCACAGCTCGAATGCTCTAAAGACATTCAGAA